>JAQIXO010000428.1:0-20726 GCA_034700305.1 Protaphorura armata
AAATATAATTTTACCGGCAGTTATCTTCCAGCAACGGGCGGGAGTACAGGAATTCCGTTTCCAAATGGCAGTTGGAGCGGCGCGGTTGGTGATATCTTGGCCGACGAATGTGACATTAGTACGGCACTCGCAATAGTTCAGTCTAGGTATGAACAACTCGGATTTACCCCACCAGTCTCTTTTGAGCGTTTAAGCTTTACTTATAAAAGACCGGAAACTTACGTATCTTGGACGGCAATATTTTGGCCATTACAGAAAGATGTTTGGTTGTTAGTTTTAGCTTCATTGTGTCTCATCATGTTTGTCTTTGCGAAAATGGCCAAGTATAGATTGACAATGGATTCAGAAAATCAGAGATCCAAGAGGTACGCTAATATGTGGAATGTATTCGAGTATGTATTCGGAAGTCTTGTCGAACAAAATCCTGACGGACAATCAATATTCCCACCGCATTCCTTCAGACTACTTTTCGCGTTTTGGCTCATTTTCTCAATTGTTATTGGAACTGCATATCAATCAAAATTGATCATGTTCTTGGCATTTCCTAACATTGAAGATTCTCCTCAAGATTTTGACGAATTGGAACAAACAGATTACAGATTAATCTTCCAAACATTGGGTGGTGCGGCCTTGCACATGTTTAAAACTGCCACAAATCCAACGTACATAAAGCTACTTAAACGATTCGAAATGGAATGGGATGCTAAAAAATGTTTTTCAGAATCCATGCAACCAAAAACCAGTTGTATTGGATATGAATCCTGTGCTGATTATTTTGTGAATCTTTATCTTGGCGGCTACAAAGGCGAAACTCCAATTATGCGACCACAGAAACAAATAATATCATTCACATTGGGTGGTCTTGCTTTTGAACATTTTGCAGTGTTTCAGGATATTCTTGAATATACTGTTAGAATTTCATTCGATTCTGGGTTAATCGAAAAATGGAAACTGATGGACGCTGAGTTTTTGCAAAACGAGGGTCGAATGGACGGAAAAATATTAAATTATACTACAACTTCATATTGTGATCTCGAGGAATGCCAGAGATCAATTTCATTAGAACACTTGATGGGTTCTTTCTTTATCCTAGGGTTCGGGATCACAATTGCTACTATTGGATTTATTATTGAATCTTTCTACGGTGACAAACATCAATATAAGAAAACTGTTACTGCTCCTTCCGCTAAAAGTTTTAGTGACAATAGTAATCGTCGTAATGTCAGGAATTCCGGCAAGAGAGATACAATTGTTAATGAAAATTCAACCTCAAGTAATCGCTTTGGTACGGAAATTCCAAGAAATGATTTGGATGAAGTGGACATTTCAATGAACAATTTCTTGATTTACAAGGACACAACTCCTAAGAAATCCCAACGAAAGTTTAAGACAAATGAGGACGGGAGTAGCTTCCGCGAACAATATCCCAAGTGTATTGCAGGAAGTCCCAGTTATCCTGACACGCATAATGGAAATACAGATGTCATCGAAGTAGAAATAATTTGAAAGTAATGTTTAATGGTTTAATTTTAATCAGTAAAATCTGCAAAGTGAATCATGCGAGGTAAGTTTGGTGCGAGCCTATTCATTGTTGGTTCAATTAAGGCTTTTGTGTGCAAGAATCTCCGAGAGGACGTAATAATGTGAAATATTTCAGTTTACTGAAATATCTATTCTAGAGCTCGGTTACTTAATTTATGAGGAACGAGAAACTGTACAAAAATTATTATTTTAGGTTAATATTAGCGTTGTTGAAACAATAGGCCATTAACAATCTATTTTACTCATTAGCCCGGTGATGTGGTTTTACGCTCTAAAAATATACCTCTTTCTCGGAGCTAAATGATTATTTGGGTTTTGCAAAATAAATCAATACTGAACGTCTTAATTTTTATGATAATACGCGTTGGGCTTGGGCTTGGCTCAAATCACAAATATCGGACTTCGGTTTCCAACTCCAAGACAATTCCGAGAAATCGATGAGACCAAGTCAACATTGCACAGCACAGTCAGCCCGTGTCTAATTTTTACATTTCTGAGTAGATAATATTTATGAGAATCACATTTAGAGCATCCAAATCCGGATTCATTTCGGATACTGTATCCGGATAATATCCGGAATTCGAAATCCGGATATCTCAAACTCGGAATCCGGATACTTTCGGATATTATGGCCCATAAGACTGCATGTTGACAAAAAATTTTGACTAAAATTTAAAAATAGTTTCGTTTAAAGTTTTGTATCTTGTGATCTGTCATTTACAGCTGAAACTTTGATTAATGTTTTCAAAATGTCCATTAACAAAAATTGTTAGTCAAAAAAAAATTTTTTGGCTCTCATACCCACATGTATTTCAACCGGATATTATCCGGATAATGCGGACGTTAAATTTCGGATTATTCATTATCCGGATACACCAAACCTGTCGGGATATGGATGTTTGTGTGTGACCTTACAGAGTCTGAGATTGAAGAGCGTAAAGTGCATGTTTCTTCTTCGTGGAAACCATCACCTACTTTTGAGTGGATGAGTAGAATGAATAGTGTATTGAGAGGTCAAATAGTGGAGTAAATTGAACAGTACTCTCATTGTTGGATTCGTGATGGAACAGTAATGTTGAAAGATGAACAAGGGAAAGAGAACTAACTAAAATTTCAGTTCAGACTCCAATGCAATGGAACATTACAGGCTACAATATTGAATATGAATTTAAATCATTCATTCATGTTGTCATTTTCATACAGGTGGACTGTTCTGGTCATCATAATCACTTGTGCCCATCAATCAATCCATCATCGCCAACTTACAGATCTGTGCAGTCAATACAATTTCTGTCATGAGCAAAAAGTAATTAATTACAATTAATTGAATGAAATAATTTATTTAATTTGTTCTTAGGATTGAGATTGTCTGGCGGATTGTATTGAGGATTGCCAACTATTTCAGTCTCAATTGAAATATTCATATTCATTTTATACAGATGTGGATGTGATAATGTGAGTTAGTAATTCTGTTCTATTCATAATTTATGAATGTAAATGTGTGTGAATTGTTCTTGTGTTCATGTTAAAATATGATTAGATATAATGAATTTAACTTCTGCAAACAGAACTACCAGCATGAAAAAAATTTCTCACCATACCGCATTAGGACTGGAAGAAGTCCGTAATGTTTCTCTATCATTACATTACATATTAACCACTAAATGAATAAGCATATTGTTAAAGGGTATAATTAATTAATGTGACATTCGGTTTAACTCATTATGATTTGATTGTGGCATTCCTTATGTGTGTAATGTAACGAGTAGCAGATTAGCATTTAAATCCACTCTAATTAAATTATGATTTGCGGTCACATTCACAATCACGTGCACTTGTTTCATTAGGGATTAGCCAGTCAATCGGTCCATGTCTAAAGGAAATAGTGGTCAGAGTAACTCATAATCCTAACCAACGAAAATTATAATTACAGATTCCACCTTTCAGGTCAGAAAGCCCAATTTATATGTATTTGAATAGACAAGAATATAAAATTGAATGCACTCACAATTTTTCATTCAGTTATAACTACCCTGTTCCAGTACTGTTACAGTCCAAACCTACATAAATACAATTGGCAAAATTAAAAATGTATATCTTAAGATTTGTATTCTTATTAACCATTTCTGGAATAAATGTTGTGGATTTGGCACACACCACGCCATCTTTTGGGGTCAAAATCAAAATTTCACAAGGGGTATTACAAGGAGTACGCCAAACGGCTAGAAATGGACGACCATACGCAGAATTCTTAGGAATACCTTATGGAAAAGCTGGTCGATTTGAGGTCAGCCATTTTTTCCAAAAAAAAAAACAACAACATTAATTTTTGAGAATTTTTTTTCCAAAATTTTTTAGGAGGCTGAACCAGCGGACAATTGGAATGGAACAAAAGATGCGACTAAATTTGGACAGTCTTGTCTTCAAAATGATCAATTTTTTTACAAGAAAATACTGGGCGTAGAAGACTGTTTATTTTTAAACATTTACACGCCAAACCCTACGAAAAAATCGAAAGCACCACTGCCAGTCATGGTTTTTATACATGGCGGTGGATTTCAAGCGGGTTCTGGAAGTATGGGAAATGGAAAATATTTTATGAGTGAAGATGTCGTCCTTGTCTTCATCAATTATCGATTGGGTCCCTTTGGTAAGACAATCAAAATAAATTTCATTGTATTAATTAATGATAAATAAATAATATTGACTGTCTACTTTTTTACTTAATCGAAAAGGATTTATGAAAACACCTGAAGGGGCAAATTTTGGATTCAAAGACCAAATTTTGGCACTAAAATGGGTCCAACAGAATATTCAATATTTTAATGGAGACCGTAATCGTGTCACTATTTTTGGGCAGAGTGACGGAGCAACCGGTGTGTCATTACACATTTTGTCACCGCTATCAAAAGGTCAGCCTCGGTCGGTCGGTCGTTCGGTATCAAAAGGTCGGCCTTGACTCTGCTGTTGTGTTGCAAAGAAGTAAGGAATGCTAAGGCATTTCAGCAATTTGTTTAAAGCAGAGATGCATGGAATGCGTGAATACGGAGGCCGGCACGGTAAGCGTAGTCGGTCATAGGGCTACGTAAATTAGTGAGACTTGCAGTCTTTGCGACACAGCGGCGGGTCTATGGTGTGGAATTTTGTGTTGAGTCAAATGAATGGATATTTTGTACAGTAAAATTGTCCATACGGCTTTGTTTGTTAACGGACTCATACATACACATAAATTGTATGTATGAGCTCTGATTTCTTCCTGCCGTCTCAGCGTGCTGGTACTTTATCATGCCTGAGGCGGGTCTGTCCAGTCTGTTGTGTTGAACTTATTGAATGGAGAACCTTGGAGGTCACTGGGGGGATTATACCGAATCCAAACCATTCTTTGGGTAATCTCAACAGTCGGTGGCGCCAGAAAGATTTATTCTCTTTAACTTAATGATACGAAAAATCCCAGACACGCATTAATAAGCAAAGTCTGCATAGCCCGAGTAAGCGTCTTACTTCTGTGCAAGATTACTGGGTTTTGTTTGCAATTGTATATATTTCCTATTTTTCTTCCCTTTCGTCCAGGACTAATAAGACGATCAATAAACATACTTGTATGTATGAACGCTGGTCATCGGACACAAAACAAACAAACAAACAAACAAACAGTTTAATTAATTAAAATTTGTAAGGATGAATGTCAATTAATTAATGTACTATTGTGTATGCGCTCGCTTGCATTTATAAATTAATCACAAATTAAAAAAAATCTAAACAGGTTTATTTCATGGAGCAATTTCTCAGAGTGGAGTAGGAATTGCTCCATTAGTCACAATGACGGACCCAGAGAGGGAGCAAAGGAAACTAGGGACTCTTATGGATTGCCCGATCAACAACGAAGAACATTTGATTCGATGTCTTAAAAAAATTGACGGGAATCAAATGCTTCAGAGAATTTCTGATGCAGCCGCAATTGCTTCAAGTCCAAACAAAACTAAGGTAAGCAAAACTTAGCGTAGCGAAATGAAAAGGGGCTACTACGTCTATCTTCTCATTAGGAATTTCAAATGGATGATATTCCAGTATTTCGTATGATCATGGATTCTGACTCCACCGGAAATGTGGCCCTTCCGGACACTCCATTCAATTTAATGCAGAAAGGTGACTTCGCAAGGGTTCCCTGGATTTCTGGTGTCAACGCAATGGAAGGATTGTGTGAGTGAAAAAAAATAATGAACCACCCTGTAAAAGAAATTATGCACCACCCTGTCAAAAAATTATGCACCGCCCAGTGAAAAAAACTAACCAGATAAATTTGAATATGCAGTTTTTCCTTACCCAGACCTCATAAACACGTCAAGAAAATCGTGGGACGCTAATGATGCCGCTAGTCTTGGATTAGACGCCATGGACTCCCAAGATTTCGCCAAAATTCGTGAATATTACGTTGACAATGAAACTGATTCGACGGAAGTATCAGCCAATGTGACGAATTTAGTGTCAGACGTATATTTTAACTATCCCGCCAAAATGGCGGCCGTCCTTCACTCTAAACATGCCCCGGTGTATTTGTATCATTTTACATTCAAAGGGGCAGCGAGTTTTATTGGGGATTTGAATCCATCGGATGAAAATGGTAGGTACTTCAAAATTTTCAAAATTCAAAATTTTATTACTTTTTTTTACAAAATTCGAAATTTTATTACTTTTTTCAAATTTCAAAATTTTGTAACTTTTTCAAAATTCAAAATTTTATAACTTTTTTCAAAATACAAAATTTTGTAATTTTTTTTAAAAAAATTATGACATTTCAAAATATGTATTTAGGTCTCAAAAATCCAACTCATACGGATGAACTACAATATGAGTTCCAGTTTGGAAATTTCTTCCCGGAAATCAAAGCGGATTCTAAATTTGAACCATTCTCAGAATTTTTCATCAAATTATGGGTCTCATTTGCGAAGGACGGGTAATTTAAATCAAGTTTAATTAAAAAATTGTAATGTTAATAGCTATAAAGAATATTTACTTTTAATTTTAATTAATTAAATACTATACAGAAAAGTGTCCCCTGAAAAATTTTCTCGAACGGCATCCGCTTGGACTCCAGTTTCCAGCACCAGTCGTGCAAACGATGACATTGAGTGGTACCAGTTGGACAAGGAGGCCAAAATGATGAAGGAATCTCTTCTTTTTAACTCCAGACTCAATTTCTGGAATGATTTGTTGGGAATTAAATAAGTTGCCATGCCATATTATTGCCTGCAGCCATGAATTTTGCATAAATATTTATGTTTTGATATTTTCTTAATAAAAGTTATTTTTTAAAAAAAACAACAAACATTTTTTATCTTTATATTGCATAAATCTACTACAGGTCTCAGAAACATAAGAAATTCAAAGTCATTCGGTCCAATCCAAACAACTGTAGAAAAAAAATACAATTAAGGAAATCTAATTTACCTATGTGTGCGCAGGTATTAATTTGAGTGCTTACACCGCATATTAATTTCAATTGTGCTGTGCGAGCTTACCTATGTAGTAATTCAGGCTGAGACAATAAAAAATTAAGCGTATGAGAAAAACAGACAATGACTTTTGGTTTTGCATAGTTTCCTTGACCTTCACTTTTCAAATAGTTTTTTTTTGTGCATTTGTCTACCCACTTATGATTATTACATAATAATTTAAGTGAAAAATAAAGTGGAAGTTAAGTTTTTCTATTTAGTTTCCAGGTAACCACTCACGCTCTACTCCACACAGCACAGTTTCACAATTCCACTCTCTGTATACTGTACCAAGTTACAGTAGTAAAAATGAATCTCAATGTTCATTTATTAATTATTGTGATAATTACAACCTTTGGGGCGGACGGAGACGACGTCCCTGTCACACCTACTACGCCATCTATTGAAACAGTGGTACAAATCCCACAAGGAAAATTAGAGGGAATCCAACAAACGGCCAGGAATGGTCGACCGTTCGCCGCATTTCTAGGAGTACCTTACGGAAAATCTGCCCGATTTGAGGTCAGTCTCTTCCACTCATGGATTATTTCCAAGAAAATTCAGGGATTAGAAAATTATATTTTCAAATTCAAAGCCAAAATATCTTCGCACAATTTCTTAGGATTCAGAGCCAGCTGACGGTTGGAATGGAACAAGGGATGCATCAAAATTTGGAGAAAATTGCTTACAATACGATTCGTTCAAGAAAAAAATTGTAGGAGTCGAAGATTGTCTATTTCTGAACGTTTACACGCCAAATCTTACGAATGAATCGACGAAAACACAAAAGCTACCAGTCATGGTTTTCATACATGGCGGTGGATTTCATTTCGGTTCTGGGAGAGACGGAGATGGAAAATATTTTATGAGTGAAGATGTCGTGCTTGTATTCATTAACTATCGGTTGGGTCCATTTGGTAAGATATGCATTTTTTCAATAAAATATTTAGAAATTAAATGATCGTACATATTTTTGTGAATTTCTTCCAGGATTTCTGAAAACACCTCAAGGGACAAATTTTGGATTGAAGGATCAAGTCTTAGCACTCAAATGGGTCCAACAAAATATTCAATATTTTAATGGAGAACGTAATCGTGTCACAATTTTTGGGGAGAGTGCTGGAGGAGCAAGTGTGTCCTTACACATTGTGTCACCACTGTCAAAAGGTTAATATTAAACATTTATTATCGCAAACTATTGAGTTGTATAAATACTTAACATTGAAAAAATAAATAGGATTATTTCATGGAGCAATTTCTCAAAGCGGAGTTTCAACTGCTCCATTTGGCAAATCCAATCCAGTCCGAGAGATGAAAAAACTAGGAATTTTGTTGGACTGTCCGACCAGCAATCAAGAAATTTTAATTCAATGTCTGAAAAAAATTGATGGAAATCAATTAATGGAGAGACTAACGAGTGCAACCAAAATTTCAATGAGTTCTAACAAAACTAAGGTATTTTTGAAAGATCATTACCAATTTTTTTAAAATTTTGTTGCGATGATTAAGAATGGAAAATTAGGGCGATATCAAATGTGTGTATTTTACAGGAGTATCAACCAGAAGACATTCCAAAATTTTCATTCAGCGTTGATTCAGATTCAGCGGCCCCAGTTTTTCTTCCAGACACGCCTTTGAATTTAATCCAGAAAGGAGACTTCGAGAAGGTCCCTTGGATTTCCGGACTGAACGCAGTTGAAGGATTAGGTAAAAAAGAACGTCTTGTGCCAAATTAAATTGCCAATTGTCGCCAATTTTAAGTAATTAAATTTTGAACAGTTTTCCATTGGACTGCAAACTTCAAAAACGTTTCCAGAAAATCTTGGAATTCAAAAGATGGAGAATTACTTGGGTTTGATGAACCAGATTGCAAAGATTTGGCTACAATTCGTGAGCTTTATTTCGGAAGCGATAACAATGATTCAATCGCAGTATCTGCCAATGTGACGGATTTATTCTCTGATCGATTTTTTAATCAACCGGCTAAATTGGCTAGTATTCACTACGCAAAACATGCACCGGCCTACTTGTACTATTTTTCATTGAAAGGAACTTCGAGTTTTCTTGGAGATTTGAACCCATCTGATGAAAACGGTAGAATACAAAATGTCGTTTTTTTAAAAAAATTGTATTGTTTGAAATTTTAATTTTCAAAAAAAAATCTGTAGGTCTCAAACGTCCAACTCATATGGATGAAATGCAATATCAATTTCAAGTTGGTAATTTTTACCCGGAGATCAAGGCCGATTCAAAATTTGGACCATTCTCAGAATTTTTCGTCAAACTATGGGTGTCATTTGCAAAGGACGGGTAATTTGAATCAACGTTAATTTAAAAAAATGTAAAAATAGTATATATTGTAAATTTTAATTAATAATACTATACAGAAAAGTGTCTCCTGAAAAATTGTCTCCAAGTGCATCTGCCTGGACACCAGTCAGCAGCACCAGCGGCGTCAACGATGACATTGAGTGGTACCAGTTGGACAAGGAGTCCAAAATGGTCAAGGAATCTCTCATTTTTAACTCCAGACTCAATTTCTGGAATGATATGTTGGGAATTAAATTTGGTTGACACAATCAAAAAATCAAATACCTACACATACAAACCCGGATATTATTCAGACTCTTGTGGTTGACCAGTTACTGATTGTGAACTATAAAAATCACCGCACCACGATACAATTACAAAAATTCTATTTAATAAAATTAAACAAATATTGTGCTTTAAAATCGTAAACACTTGATTGCATTAAATTAATTGATGTATACATAATAAGTCCTTATAATTTAAGTTCACAAAATTATCCAGGTCTGTTGTGTGTACGAAACTGTTGTGTGTAACTCTTCTATGGGCTAAAAATCATAAGAGAATTCACGATTATTAATACATAATGAATAGTACTAACGATAAGTGTCACTGTGTGTCAAAATACGCATCTTCTTCACATTCCGCGGTCTGTTCCGGAGTGAATCCCGTCCTAGTGCAACTGATGGCACCCTCCACGGACAGCATGGCCAAGAGGAAAATGACCAATGTTAGAATTAAGACGTAGATCTTCATTTTGTAGACGCGCTGTCGCGTGAGTAGTGAATTGGTAGATGATGATTTTATAACTGAAAATTATATTATACTGTTTGGCTCCACAGAGCAAGTCAATCATGCAGATTCGTCCGAATCGAATGCGGTGAATTAATCATAACGCTCAAAGTTATTAAGTTCGCGGTCGCGATTCTAACAATTGCGGAAAGATTTGAGATAATTTGACATAATTAGAACATCATAGAAATCAATTAACTGCAAATATAAAATATATGTGTAGGTATTTATTTCACTTCACATGAATATAAAAAAGTAAGTAGGTACATATTTAAAATATAAAAAAAACTATGATTACAGTAGATACTGATTTTTCAAACTATCGCGGTTAAGGCTGGAAGAAAGTGATGGGTGTGGATCCTCGGTTTGACCCATGGTAGGCCACTGTGTCTGTCTCCCCGAATGACCACATGATTGACATTCTGTCCGTCTATATAAATTAAAACCCATAAAATTATTTAATATGCTTACACAAAAAATTAAGTGATGTCTTGTCTTACCGTAATGGGAATATCTTGATATAAATCGGCCGTCCTTAATAATCTTGAGAACTCGAGCGTCGTATGAGATGATGTCTCAGAGGCCGCCAACAGATTCCAATCTTGACTGTAGTCTTCAACTGGCTCTGTGTTGCTTATGCCGAATCGATCCTTCAAATTAAAAATAATTAAAAATACCGTACAGGTAGTAATTAATTTTGGTAATTATTTTTTTTTCATAAATTAAACTTACAGCGAAATAGGCAGTGCCATTTGGAAAAACACCGCCGATGACAATGTCTGCCCCGGACATCACCCCAGATTTTGAGACGCCAAATCCAACGAACCCGGTCGTGTTGGCGGTGACAGTGAATGTTATTATTTGTGTCTCTGTGTCGATGACCCAGTCAACCTCATAATTCGCTTCATTCTCAAAATTATCAAAATGTCCCTCAATGTTAGAATCTGAATTTGGAATCTGAATCACTCCGCCATCTGCCGAGTGATTCATAACGGTGAAGGCCAAGAAAAGTGCTAAAAATTGTGCGGAGATTTTGTCAAACATTTTGACGATAAAATTTTCTACTTTACTTAATTTTTTTCCGTGTTTTAAAAAATGTAACGTTTGATGAGTTATGAGTTCTTAATGGTAATGAAAAAAATCTGGAGCTTTTATAGTGGAATCTGAATTGGAATTTGAAGTAGTACGAAGATGAACTTGAGATGGAATGAGGGCAATGCATGACTGATCAAGTATTTTGGACTGTTCAAGTATTTTGATCAAATCGTTGGTCAACAAATTCAGCATGTAAGAGCAGCAAATCACAAGGCAAGGAAAGCCCGAAAATAATTCCCACTCAAATTCCTGACTGATAAATCAGGTTGGATTGACATTGTTTCATACGGGAGACATAAATCCATACACTTTAAATAAATATTTGAAGTAGGATCACCAGATTTTTTTATATACTATTTGGAGTGCAAGAATGCACATCCGCTTGAGTGTTGTGTCAATGTCAATCAATCACAGTATTTACTTCAGTGTTTACACGTGAAAACCTTGCACAACAAACAAATAAATACAGTGTAATCAAAATCAAATTCAGCTGTCCTTATACAGGGTGGCCCATGGCAGAGCATTCTAACATTATCATCCCATGTTTGTCTATGAATACTAGCAGGTAACCCAGCCTAACGGCTGGGTGTTTTAAGCCCGTCCTACGTTCAAATCTCGAGTTTTGAACGTAGAAAATGTAAATTAAATTAATTAAAAAATGTAGTTTTTTTAAAAAAAATTTAATTAAATTTAAAAAAAAATCACCTCACCAACGACCCTTTGTTTGAACCGAACAAACACGTTGCTCGATTTTTTAAATAATTTTTGGTTAATTTTTGAAATTTCTGGCCATTGCCGCCTCGTAACCAAGGACCACGGGTTTATTTACCCCAAAAGATACGGTCACTGACGGTCCATGGTCCATGGGTGATGGGGGATTGGCTCAATAAAAGGACTCGATGAATGATGGTGTAAAAACGGCCAATTGTCTATAAACCACTCTGTATTGTATTTTACGTATTTTTTTAGTTCTATAAATTCTTTGCTACACAGAAGAACGACACAAATTAGTATAAATTAATTAACTAATTAATTAATATAAATTAATTAGTCTGAAGGAAAAATACTGCATGGAAATCTCTGTGTGGAATAAAATTCGCATGTATGGATGATAGAAACACGACATAATTTTATTATTCCAGTCCGTCAGACTTTGAAAACGAACAGGTAAACAAGACAATTGTTATTGTGCATAAATTGTTTACTGACAAAAATAAATTCATTAAATTATTTCTAAGCAGCATTATTATCAATATTGTCCCAGAATTTCATGCGAGATCCAAGAATGCTTGATTCTGGCGCCATTTTGGATTCCATGTCAATCTCATACCATTGAATATCATCATTAGGCCCGACTGTGCCGCTTAGTGGTGTCCAAGCTGTTGCATTACCAGCCGATGATCCTTGGTTACTTTGTGCAACATTTCTAAACACGTGTTAATTTGAAAATCAAATATTTCCACATGTTTTGCATTTTTTCCAAATATTTTCTTAACGTTAAAAATATTTACCCGTTTTTTGCAAAGGATACCCAAAGCTTAACGAATTTATCAGAGAATTCAGCGAATTTAGAATTTGCTTGGATTTCTGGGAATACTGTTGGGAAATTGAACAAGTATTGGAGTTCGTCACCGTGAGCCGGAGTTCGGAGACCTGCAATGAATTTCAATTTTCAACATTAAAACTTTACGATAATTTCAGAAATAAAAATTACAGATATTACGAGTACGTTTTACGTACCATCAGGGCCAGGAGCGATGATGTCATTGAAATAACTAGCGACACCTCTCAGGGAAAAATGATAGAGGTAAGTTGGAGCATATTTTGCATAGGTGACAGCACTAGCCTTGGCGGGATGAATGAAACTGTAGTCTGACAATAAATTCGTCATATTTCCTTCCACAGATGCTTTGTCATTGTTTCCAAAATAAAAATTACGAATGGCTTGAGAACGCTTTGTATTTTTGTCGTCATAGCCAAATGCTTTTGGCGCAATCGCATTCCAATATTTCTCATCAGCTCCATTCTTGTAAATTGCTTGGATTCCAGGGTGTACTATTTTTATACAAAATTACACAAATTAAAAATTAGATCTAGTAGGAATTGAACCCGGGGCTTTCTTATTTTTCTTACGTAAGAGGGCGACAACTCCCTCAATCTCATTTGCTCCAGTTATCCATGGAATTTTTGTGAAATCGCCTTTCTTTAAGAGATTGACTGGATGATCAGGGAGGAAAACGTCTTTTTTATCTTTCTCAATTTTCAGAACAACTTGTGGAATGTCGTGGATATTGAAACCCTAATTTTAGTATTAGAAAATATTAGTATATAATTTTTTCTTGTTTTCTGACTAACACATGATTTTTCTTAAAAAGAAAACTTACTGGTGTGACCAAAGACCCTATGATAGTTTTGACAATCAAAAGTCCATCAACTTTTTTTAAACAAGCCAAAAGTTCCTCTTGAGTAGATTTGGATGGACAACCCATGAGGCGCCCAAGTTTTGAAAATTCTTGGGGTTTTTCATCAGCATAAATGAGTGGGTTATGTGGAGTACCGCTCTGGGATATGCCCTTATGGAATAATCCTATTTAAATCAGGCAAATCAAAATCAATATAGTTAGTGCAATAATTTCTTTCATTAAAATAAACCGAATCGAATTTACCTTGAGACAATGGCGACATCATATGGAGGGATACACTGACTGCACCAGCACTTTCGCCAAAAATCGTGATGGACTTTTGATCTCCACCAAAATGTTTAATATTTTTATTAATCCACTTAAGGGCCAAGACTTGATCCTTAACTCCGAAATTTGAGCCGAACCCAGTGTCCGTCATTCCTAATTAGGTAAGTACGAAAAATAATTTTAACCATGTGACACCATCTGGCGTCTCATTTTGAAAATTAAATTGTACTATACGCATACCGAATGGCCCAACGCGATAATTGATGGTCACAAGAACCACATCTTCATCCATAAAATATTTTGGACCAAAATGACTGGAAGAACCGCCAAGGAAAGCACCGCCGTGAATGTAAACCATCACTGGGAATCCAGTGCCGCCACTGCTAGTTCCATTTGTAATTTTTGGAGAGTAAACATTTAAAAATAGACAGTTTTCTTCTCCATAAATCTTTTTGGCAAAAATATCGTATTGTAGACAAACTCAGGCACGTCTTTGATTCCATCCCATTTTCCGACGGGTACCGAGTCCTAGAATTGAACGTAAGAGGGCGGTTTAAAAATTGTATCAAACCTTCAGGCCTCATTGTAACGGTTTTTCGAATAATTTTTAGAACATACCTCCCATCTCTCTGCCTTCCCGTAAGGAATTCCTCGAAAAGCAGAGAACTTTCTGCCATCTCTGGACAATTCTTCTTTTCCTTCCAATTTTCCTTCTGGAATTTCTACAGTTGGTCTAATCGAATCGGCGTCGGTCAACTTTCCGAGATATGACACACAAATTAAGGCAAATGAAAAATGAGCGAGCCATTTTGTAATTTTAACAGCCATTTTGAATTAAACAAATTTTTATATATATTTTCAACAAGCACACACTCAAAATCCCACAAGTCTAGTCGTGCTCTCTTAAACTCCAGTTAAATCTGGTCAACTTTTTCATCTTATCCATTCCTTTTATAGTCAATTTTTTGTACCTGTGTAAAAACTTGAAGGTCAGTTATGCTGGTCGCTTCCAACAAACTTCAAACTCCAAACTTCATGCATAATATTAATTGTTTTTCCAGTACCCAGAATTCTTTTTAATAAATTAAAAATGCATTACAATGCCAATGCATTGCAATGTTAGGAAATCGGATGAGTCATCTCGTCTGGTTTGGTCTGGAGCAAAAAATGAGGATTTATTTGTTATATTTCATTGTTTTAATTCAACACATAATTGCATAACCCATACTGATACTGACGTGAGAGTTGTGCTTGTGCTATGTGTGCAAAAATATTATTATTGGAAGGAAAATGAGCATTGAAATATTTTCATACAATTAGGACTAAATCATAAATATAATATTAAAGTACTACACAACGTACAAAAAATATCTATCTAACGATCACCAAAATCACCATTCGAATCCATTCCGAACACACACTATTTTTCTTCTTATAAAATTATATTAGGCGTATTCCTCCAAATACAATTCAAGTTTTTGAGAATTCCTTCCAATTATTTTGATAATATGATTTCCTCGCAATTTTGATCTTTGATATCCCTCCATCCTCCAGTTGAAGTCATTCTATTCCTTTGTGTCATTTCATGATGATTGAGACCGTCGCAGTTCTATGCTTGGCAAAATTTTCATTCCAGGAAACTACACTATTTCTATCTGGTCTCAAAATATTACAACCAGTCATCCTGGCTCCTTTTGCCATTACAATGGGGTAATATATTTTAATAGCGTGCATAAATAGAATTGTGACGAAATAGGATTAACTTTTTAACTGTATAAAGTTAAAGTTATACACTCATGCACATATTGCACACACACACACATGGAGTAAGACGTAGGAGTGTAATATGAATTAGGATTATGTATTTATGTGCATGTACTATGTACTATGTAGCGTATGGACTCAATACACTCAATAGTAATAGTATGTGTGTGTATTTTTTCACGTGCTATTCAGTACGGCTGTGTGGATTGCACAATTACATACTACACTTTTTAATCGAGTACAATAAACTGTGTCAAACAATAGAAATTCATAACATTATTTTTATTACAATTTCTCATGTGTCATGTGTGTTGTTTAAGATTTATTGGACAAAATGGCAACGAAGGAGTACGAAGTGATTGTGATCGGTGGAGGAATCATGGGCAGCACGACGGCTTATTATTTAGCTCAACATTATGGACCTCATAAAGTTTTACTGCTGGAGAAATTTAATTTGCTCCATAAAAATGGGTCTAGTCATGGAGAGAGCAGGTAAT
Organism: Protaphorura armata; assembly: GCA_034700305.1. NCBI lineage: Eukaryota > Metazoa > Arthropoda > Collembola > Poduromorpha > Onychiuridae > Protaphorura > Protaphorura armata. The sequence goes on from JAQIXO010000428.1 coordinate 16,180, forward strand.
GCGTTATGTAATGTTACAAAATACATACCTTACCAATTTAGAGCTCCTAACATGTACATATTAATTTTTTTAAAACTTTTGTATCATTTAGAATTATTCGGAGAACTTACACAGAAGATCACTACACATTTCTCATGGATGACGCTTATCGTTTATGGAAAGAAGCTGAAGAAGCCTCAAACACAAAAGTGTTCACCCAAACCGGTGGTCTAGACTTTTGTAAGGAGATTGGATCTGCCCATTTATCATTAGTAGCTGCATCTGAAAAGCATAATGTTCAGTATGAAGTTCTAGATGCTCGAAAAATGAAAGCAAAATTTCCCACGGTAAATCTCCTTCCAGGATTCATCGCCATCTATAGTCCTGACTCAGGAATTTTGAACGCAACGAAAGCTGTTTCAATGTTCCAAAATTTGGCATTTTCCGCCGGCTGTGAATTTCGTGAAAATTTCGATGTCAAAAACATTGAAAAAATTGGCAACGGTTTAAAAATTACAGGAAATGCAATTGCTGGAGAAAAATTTTTTCTGACCAAGAAATGTTGCATCGTTGCAGGATCATGGGCGGGAAAACTACTCAAAAATTGTTTTAATTTGGAACTACCGCTCAAACCAGTACAGACTACGGTGGCATATTGGAAAGTGGATGAGCCTAAAGTGTATGCAGCAGAGAATTTTCCAATTTTTATCTCGTATGACGAACCGCTGATTTATGGGACACCGATTCAAGAATTTCCTGGATTAATTAAATGTTGTCCACATGGTGGCGTGGACTGTGATCCGGATAACCGGGATTTTCAACCAAGTCAAGATTTGATTGAAAAGCACGCGAAGAAATTTCTGGAGGGATGTTTTGAAGGAGTGGAATTATCAGCAGCAACCACGGAGTCATGCATCATAACTTATACACCGGACGAAGATTTTATTATTGACAAAGTACCAAATTATGAAAATATTGTAATTGGCTGTGGATTCAGTGGGCATGGATTTAAATTGGGACCTGTGGTAGGAAAGATTTTGGCTCAATTGGCAATCAATGGTCAATCTCCGTATCCAGTGGTTCAACAATTTTTTGCATTGTCTAGATTTGGTAAAAAGTAGTGAAGAATGATATAAATTTCTTTGATTAAAAAGTTTTTAATTCATGCTTCGTATTTTAATCGATGTTCATAATTTCATTGAGCAGTATCCTCAGGAACCGGTAATATTATAAGATATAATACCCGTAATACTAACGGTGATTAAGTACTTACTAGGGCACTGGCTTTTACGTAAAATGTATACATAGCTGAATAGGAACTGGAACTGGACGGGAAAACTACTACTGCAATACATATTGATTGGGTTCCGCCCTGCTCGACTATTCACTATTCACAGTAAATAGTTTTCCCAAGAAATGGAAATGGAAGGCGACTCTATACAGCGAAGTTATTTTCTAACGCTCTCCATCGTGACCAATTTTTAAACGAAAGTGGCGGGAAGGGGAGATAGACCAATGGAATTGGTCCATCACTTTTTCCTATTGGCCCATCTACCCTTCCCGCCACTTTCATTTAAAAATTGGTCACGATGGAGAGCGTTAGAAAATAACTTCGCTGTATATGCTCTCAATATTTAAATCCGTAAATGGTAAGTAATATATATTTCACTTCTTGCAACAGTTAATTAAACTAAAGCCAAAAGCGATACATTTAAATAAACAAGGCCTGAACGCCTCTCCACTGTAACGAGCAGAATCCTCGTTCCCTTCAGAGTTCCAGTAATCTCTGGAATTTCCGGTCCCTTCCTCGAGATCCATCAATGCGGAGGAATACAAATTATTATTTGTATTCATGTTAGTTACTTAAGGCATTGAGGTCATAGCTTTTTCCCTTTAGGATTTTACAGGTAGCGGAGAAGGATGACTGGAGAAAAAGTGATCAGTCTGAGTTTTTCTGTTCACCTGGAGCAGTTACCTGTGTGTGTGTACTCATTTCTAGGTCTAGGCATCTAGACCTGGTTGGTTTATGTTAAACCAAAATACATTATTGGAAAAATATTAAGTTGTTATATTTTAGCAAGAATATATTTTGAGGTTTAACTCTGTTCTTTGCGGATACACAATCTCTTCTCTGTTGAGTCACATTCATTCCAGGTTTAGTTGTGTTCTTTATTCCTTCGAATTAGAAAGGGGTTTTCCTCGGTTACGAAGTCTGTACGGGTCAAGGAGGAGCATTCGTAGAATCGGACATCACTTTGGCGGAAAGATTGGTTCTAGTAGCCCACATCGGCTCACCACTCAACACAAACTCTATAGTCGGCATTAAATTCTGAGTTGCATGGCGAACAAAAGAAAAAATTGTATTTTCAAAGTCACGGAATGCAATAGTAGCAAAATAACCTGAAGGGAGTGAGGTGACCATGACACATGTTATAATATTCAGACTTGTTCAACCCATGCACGTGCTATTGAATTATTGAGGTGTTTTTCCAAGCTATAATTCAATTAGGCATATTGAAATCATTCAATATGACTTTTCGCTTATGCACACGTATACTAAAGAAATTAAGGTACTCGTTCTCTACTTCTAAAACCTAGAGCGAAATATTTGATTTGCCAATATCCTATAGTCTGTCCGCCGCACAGGGAGTGATAGAACGTTCTGGAACGATCAGAAATACAACTAACACTTAACAGAAATTAAACTTGTGTTTCTTGAGTGCCCGATTATTTTACGAACCCATAAAATTATATTCAGAAGTTTTTATCCTCAAAGGTATTTGAATTTGTATTATTATAGTTTCGGGTTACAGTTAAAAATTCAGAAGAATCTCAATAATCTTGTCATTCATCATCATGATTGCGCCGCGAACATTACGAGTTCTCGTATGCGGACTAATGACAGCGTACTATGTCGGTGTTTTTCCGTTCAAATGGTGTTCAAAGAAAAAATGGCTGATCAATGTGTATCCATCTGGTTCACTAAAACTAAAACTTCTCAAGACATCTGTACTACTTAATATTATAGCCCGTGTCTGTTTCATTTGTTATTATTTCATCGCCATCTTGTTCTTTGACATTCCGGCATTTGAAATCATTCTATTCCTTTTTGTTGTCATGATTGAAACATCTGTAATACGAAGTTTGGTAGAATTTTCTATCAAGGATACACATTACCTGTGTTTCAATTCTCTCTTGTGTCACAACAGAAATATGAGTAAGTATACGTACATAGGTTTATAATTCATTTTTACATTAATGTACCTCGTTTAATTTTTTTCTAACAATATTTATTGATATTCTATTTTAATTTTTCTAGTGGAATTGTTCCATGAGACAGACCAGACTGATGGGCTGAATCTCTTTGTTAAAATGTTGGAGTGTTTACCAATTCTTTTTCTCATTCTTCTCCTCCAACTCATATTTGTCATACTGAATGTTGATTTAAAATTTTTCACCATCGTAATCAAAGGTGTACAATTAATTCCTGGTGGTCTTGGACTCTTCGTGTGTGTAGTTACTTATATGCTTCTGATTGATTTCACTTTGATGTGTACGGCTGGATTTTTATTTATTGTCCTCCTGAATTGTTCGTCTATTTGGTTAAACAAGTTAAACAAGTGGTAAGCTTTCCTATTATTAGCCCGTCGACGTAAGTCCTGTAAATACAACTACAATTTTAAACACATGTAGTCACTAGTCACTACCCGTTAATTTCGCACTAATATGTACTAAGATAGCCATTTTCAAGTAAAGTCACCTGAGGTATGAGACGATATGAAACGATACCGATGACATTAGGAGGTGGTTACACCGCACCAATTTACTTCGAAAACACATAACACGGGATTCTACATACCCATCTCTCTAACATCTAACACTGAGGTTACATCCTTATCTGTTCATGGGAGGTTGTAGTCCCTTCTCTTTAACATGGGAGGTTGTAGTCCCTTCTCTTTAACATGGGAGGTTGTCCGACTGCCGCTCTTTTACATTCTCTCTGTCCTGCCGTCGCTCTTGTACAGCCTCTGTCCCACTGTCGCTCATTTACAGTCTTTCTATCCTGCTGTCGCTCTTTCATAGTCTCTCCGTCCTATTGTCGCTCTTTTAGAGTCTCTGTCCTATTGTTGCTCTTTTATAGTCTCTCCGTTCTATTGTCGCTCTTTTACAGTCTCTGTCCTATTGTTGCTCTTTTATAGTCTCTCCGTTCTATTGTCGCTCTTTTACAGTCTCACCGTCGTAATGTCGCTCCTTCACTGTTCTTCTGTCCTATATTGTCGCTCTTTTGTAGTCTCTCTGTCCTATTGTCGCTTTTACAGTTCCTCTGTAATATTGTCGCTTTTACAGTTCCTCTGTCCTATTGTCGCTTTTACAGTTCCTCTGTCCTATTGTCGCTTTTACAGTTCCTCTGTCCTATTATTGCTCATTTATAGTCTATCCGTCCTATTGTCGCTTAGTTCCTGTGTCCTATTATTGCTCAATTATAGTCTGTCCGTCCTATTGTCGCTTTTACAGTTCCTCTGTCCTATTGTTGCTATTTTATAGTCTCTCCGTCCTATTGTCGCTTT
>JAQIXO010000429.1:0-20704 GCA_034700305.1 Protaphorura armata
TTTACAAGCATAGAGTGCTTGTATGAGGCACGGGTCTCTATGGGCCCGTGCAGTGAGTCGCTTCCCCCTCGGAAAAAAATGTAATCTGAATCTACCGATTTATAGCATCGACGTCTTTCAACGGACACTCCTTGGACCAAATAGATTTTGTAGGTGAAGATACAGGGATTCATGACCTGAAAGCCGTAACACTCAGAACAAGTTCAAATTCTAGGACACTATATGTTCATTTGTTCTAAAATACATGATGCAGAAAAATTTTGTAGTTTTGATTACCCCCAAATTATGAGTATTCAATTCTAATACTTAACAATAAATAAATTTCCTTTTCATACTGAACAAACCGTCATTGTATTGATTGTCATTGGCTCAGCAAATTTTTGTTTACTATACTATCAAAATGGAAAACCAAGAAGTCATTCTAACTGAATGGACAAAGAAATTTTTGCTTAAAAACAATGACCAAACCAACATTGGCTAGCTGGTCGCAACATCAGTCAATGAACTGAGCCTCTCAAAAATATACTAGAGTGTGAAACTCTTAACTCTTTACTTGTAAAACTAAAAATAGCAACAGCAGCAAAAGTTTAGCACGTCGAGGTCTTACTTAACATTCTTAGGAGTCCATATACTCACACATAGTGTTGTAAAGATATAAGATTGTAAGGACGCACTCAGTTGAAAAATGTATGGAATCTTCTGCGTTCAACCACTTAAGAAGTGTCTTCTATCCTCTCATGTGAAATCCACTTAAGTCGGTCAAAAGTACAGTCAAGCAAAGTAAAGTATTGTTAGGAGGATGGAAAAAACCTCTAGAATCAGTTTAGCTAGAGCTAAACACTTCACTATAACAGACGTTAAATTTTCTTGCCTTTTGCATAGTGCATGCATGCATTGCATGTGTGTATGTATATGTGAATATGTGGATATGTGTGTGTACTGGTTCAAAATGACGTGAGGGCATGCAAACCTCAGATAGTCAACGGCGGACACACGGTAAATATTTAACGAGAAACCAAGTTTAGGTCTAGTGAAAGTCTCCGGTGAAAGTTGGGAATGTCAAGCACAGAAGAAATGTTGGGTGCTCCAATACCCCGTGATAACTATGTTCTGACTAAGCCTATGTTGAAGTCCTTCAGCCAGATCAAGATTACGATTGTCGGATCAAACTATATTAATTAAAATTTGAAGAGTGATTTATTACAATAAACGAACTGTGGCGAAAAAGTCAAGCATTGGCAATCAAACCCCACTACCCTCGACATCTAAAATGCCCAATTGAATTGAATTTAAAAATAGAGACTTGACCAAAACATATAAATTTGCACTACCCACCCAGTATCTTCAGTTACGTTACTTTCTGTACGTATGTATTTAGTGGTCCTTTCCATATGGAGCCAATCTATGCGGCCATTCCGCTCGATCACTTTCCCTAAAAGTGAAACCCCGAGTATTCAGAAGATTCTTGTGATACTTAGGGCAAGTCAGGCCATGTGACTGTGTGTGACTGCCTGCACTATGCACTAGGTCGTCCAAGTCCAAGTCCTAGTCGTCCTACTCTGTATGTCTCTAGGGTTTTCTTACTGTTCAGTTGAGTTCAGTAGTGCCATGCGAAAACTTTTCACAGCTCGGATAAAGTAGTCTTCCCTTCCCAGTCTAGTCTGTGGCCAAGGGAAAGGCATATGAGGAAAAAGTTTTTGGTTCACAGAGAAAGTTGAGTTGAGAATGTTGTGCATTTGGTTTTGGTCTTTTCCTAGAGCCAGAGAGCCAACACGGCAAGACACGCACGCACTGAACACTACACACTACACACTACGTACAGCTATGGAGAAAACTTTTTAGTCAAGGGAAGAAGGAAGGAAATGTAATGCAAATGCAAGAGATGGGGCAATTCAAATGAATGTTTTGGGGAAGTAGAGGCAGAGTGACAAGATTAAGGAAACAAAGTGTAAAATAACGGGAGCTCGTTTTCCTTGTCTCTAACAAATTGATTGCTATGCTTCTGGCTCTCTAACGCTCTAAAACTCTCTAACACGTCTAAGTTTCTAGCCAGTATCTATCACATCGTACTACATGCGAGTGTGTCAGTGTAGTTGTAGGTTGTAACTGTAGCTGGGCTAATATATGGCAGGCCGTTTAAATAAAAACAATTAATTACAAAATGGGACATGGTAGATAAATTTCTGAACTGTACTCTGTTTGTGTTTATGTATAGTATATTTTTATCCTGATCTCCCTGGTTGTCACTTTGTCCAGTACAAAGTTTATGACTTGTATGTTAATGCTTTGAATAAATTGGGTCAAATTGTAATTAGTCGCCACTCGCCATTCAATGCGACTAATATATCTACTTATGTAAAAATCAAATTGCTTAAAACGTCCCAGAAATTCTGATACTAGGGAATCAGAAATTGGAAGTAATCCGGACATGAAAATTTCCATCATGTTTGATATTTGTTTAGACAACGTGTTGAGCATAAGTTGTACAAGTGTATGGAAATCCTGACGACAAATATTTCTATTGCCGATTTTGTAATTTACAGAAGGTTTGCTCACCATTTCCAAGCTCTACAGCAACTTTTGAGAAAGAAATTTATATTTGATTCAATTGTATTATATCTACTCGGATTTCAACTGGCGATTATTCTGAGCCCCTATACTTACGCTTCTTTATCCCAACATTAATTTAAAACTGAATTTTGTGTGAATTTATTCAATTTCTTGCTATTTTATTTTGATTCGTTAAAAAAATCGGTCACCATTTTTTTAGTATAAAAACAGAGTTTGAAATTCCATTCTAGTGTTCAAATACATCTCACAATAGACATCAATACAGATTTTCCAGATGAATTGAATTTACGGTACTCATTTCGATCGTACAACATTAAAAAAAAAGTTCATGGAACAATTCCATTATCAATTGTAGAAGTCAAGGCCATAACAATGTTAATTTTGTATGAAAGATTTACAAAGATTTCGCAATGTGACCTGTTTAATCATTAACGATTGAAGTGAACATAAAAACTTCATTTCACGGCGTGAAATGATATCTTTCATATTTCACTCCGAGCTGAATACTAGCGTGAAAAGAGTGTGAAAAGTCTGTATTTAATTTCACGACCCAATTTCACGGGGGCTAAATATTTCATGAAAAATCACATCAAGGGTGTCGAATACAGGTTATGACCTTTTGCCTAGGAACAAAATTTTTGTTTCATTTGTCTATCCAGGATATTCAAAAAACAAAATATATAAAGGAAATAATCGTTGTTAGTTTTGGAAAATCTGGTACTGGTAGACTAATATCGCAGGAGGGCTATCATATCCGGAATCGTCAATTTTATAGACCCTGTTCTATTTCTAGACAATTCAGAAAAGCTAGTATGCTGAATAGACCCATAAATTGGACATTTATTATTTAACGGAGTTTCAATTTCCGTCAAAAGACTTGAGTGACTCTCGTACTTCCGGGCTATTTTACTATTCGGAAATTGAATGCAAATATAAGAGGGAGGTCGGGAGGATCGATGAGTTTGTCATAGAATTAAGTCAGCGGGAGGTTTGTGGAAGAAAAACTCAAGATATTCAGAGAAGGAGAAAAAGCCTGGCCAGGGTAACCGAGGAAAATGTAAAACTTGGGTCGTGTCGTGCTGAAGCGTAAATCCCATTTGATGATCGAATTTGTAATAAGACACGGCAATTCTGTTGGATCGGATCTACATTTTGGGTTTTTGAGTCTTCGGCTCCCAGCTCAGTCATGCACATTAACTTTCCTAATAATTTTCCCAAGATGGAGTATTTCATAGGAAAAATTTGGATGTCATTCACATACACACATACATATAGATAGGTTAGGAGTAGGATGTACGAGGTAGGGGTCTGGCATGTCCATAACTCTCAACTCATAAAATATTTCGATTTATACCGACATTTAGGTTTTAGAGTGCTTTTAAAATGAGGGAGGAGGTTTCTGCTCTAATTTTGACAGAACGTTTTCAGCTAGTACATGTGGCGTCAAGTTGAAAATTGTGAGCTGCATAGACCAAATTATAATAATTTAATTGATAATGAATTTTATTGAACTCAATTGAACACGCACGGCACACATTTTTGTATGCATTTCATTGTCTTCTTCGTCTGCACCTTCAAAAAAAGTGATACAGTAATGTGAACTTTTCGAGGGATTGTTTGACTAACCTAAATTTTCCTAATTCATTTAGCTGGTGGATTACAAAGAGTTAAGTGGCGTGTCTCTCCCTACTCCACCAGAACCATTTATAGAAGATTGTAATTGTGACTTCTTGCTGGAAGAAGAAACGTTTTAAATACAATGCACTTTCTTCGTCAGATGTAATTGTATCTTGTGAATAAATTTGAATCCAATTTAATTGCATTGATTCGAGATAAACCCGTGGTAAACGACTAGACGAGAATCAAAGTTCGGGATGGATTATTACAAGGAAGTGCATTTGTACAAGTCTGTATGTATTAATCAATCTGTTCTCATATAGTGACAGCCAATCAACGGGCATTATCTTCCTTGAGTTCAGGGTTCGATTCTTCTGACTGAAATAAATGATTAATTCAAGTGATTCCTATTCCTCCCACCCAGAGTTTCTTCCAGTTTCTATTGATACATAAAATTATGGTATACGAGTAGTAGTATATGATTTTTGATATAAAATAAAGTTAAGCTGAGGGATCCTAATCCTGAGTTGTGAATTAAGGTGAATTAGTACATTAATATATTGACAAGATTCTCTACAGAATGAGTATCTTGCTGTTGGTACACCCCATGCACTCATTGTTGATTGCATTGTTGAACTCTGTTGCATAAAGCGTCGTATAAGTATTCTGGGCTAAGCCTATAAATACTTTCGACAATCCAGTTGGGCTATTGACGCTATACCCAGACTCAAAATCAATATAAATTTTTGGTGACAGTTATAATGGTACAAAATATCAGTCACTACATTGCTAATTCTACAAGAAGCCCGATTCCTCTTGTGGAAAGTGTAGGATTATTCTGGACTGGTAAATGTTTCTTTAGATTTTATGAATTCCAATCCATTCTCCACAGAAAATAGTCGAATTTGAGTGAGTGGGGAGGGTGGAATATTTGACGCGAATTTTACGTGAACTTCAAGCCTCAGCCAGCGTGCGGATTGAGATTACACATTAACATTGTAGTAAGGATGTTTATTTTATGATGTCATTGTACATACTATTTTTCCAAGGTTTACTTTTGTATTTAAGTCTGCACTGGGTATTATGACCGACTTAATTTCTGCTCGACAATCGGTACACCTCAAAAATTGAACTTAATTCTCTTTCTAGTTAAGACAATTCCATTAGATAGGTTTTAGTTTGAATAAAAATTCAACTTGTGATGTGAAAATCTCTTTAGACACAGCAGTCAGCTTACAGATGAAATGGAATAAGACATGGAGAAAATAGTCGTGTCTATTGTTGTTGTCAATTTTGCGTAGAGAGCACAAATCAATGGAATGGGGCAATTGTTCCTAGTGTTGGTTCCTTTATAGCATTTGAAGGACTTCAACCTCAGCACTTTCTCTATTGTGATTTCTTGAGGAAAAGTTGGAGGATTGAGATTGGGGGGAGGCAGAGTAACGTGATGTGCTCAGTGCACATCGCATTACTTATAGCAGGAACCAAGCACATTCCCTAAGAAATAATTGCAAAAGTTTTCCTCCGTTCCTTCGAGCAAATTACCTATTCCGTGAATCCATAATTGTGTGGTGGTTTCTGAAAGTGCTTCGTCCAGTACTTTATGTCTTCTTTTTCAAGTAATCTTCAACCAGGCCAAGTCAAGACTAGAGCAATACAATACAATACAAAGACAAGATGGTGGAGTAGAATCTCGTACGTGGGATCTGGGCTGAGCCAGGGGTGTTAAAATTATGAGTGTTCACACGTGTATACACAGATCATATAAATTTTTACTGAATTTTATACTTTAAGATTGTCACATTGTGCACAATTTTAATGAAGCAATAGCTGTTCTGTATACAATACCATTTCTAAACGATCAATTGTTTTTTAAGACTCCTTACCGGTATTCGGTAAATTTTTCACCGTTCAAAAAAATATAACGCATATGTTGTTACAAAAACATTTGACAGTTCAATGATTTTCTGTAAACGATTGAGTATGATTGATTGGACAAAGCAGAATAAGGGAGTATATGTATGTATAGTTCTACACAATCCTTTGCAACATAATTATTTATAAACAATGTTGCGAGGAACAATTCAAAAGTATAAGGAACACTCTAAATCCCATGTAGAATCAAAAATACATCTCATTATTTCATTAGATCACATTTCCGTAGATTTAAAATCAAAAAATTATTTAGTATTGAATTCAACGAATTGGTTTTATTTGTCCGATTAAAATTTTATCGAATAAATTTGTCTTCAGATTAGGCAGGATTATGAGATATTATTAAATGTATTAGAATCATTTACATATGACGATAATTTTTTGGAATTAATTTATTCTTCATCACCTTCACCGTCGTCTTTCTTTCCCTTTCCCTTGCCTTTTCCCTTTCCCTTTCCTTTCCCCTTTCCTTTGCCTTTGCCTTTACCCTTGCCCTTGCCTTCGGATCCTTCATCACCACCGGCACTCTCACCAGCTTCATCATTGAAGGTGGCTACAATTATTTATTTCAAATTATTTAATAAACCTATTTTGTCTCATAAAATATGTACCACTAATTTTTGTGAATAAATGTGTGTATAATGTTACCTTGCACGCCAAGGGCGGATTCATCATTCATTGGGTTGGCCTATGAATAAAAAATAGTAAGTACAATAAACTAATTAATAATTTATGTGTTCTATGAAACTTGTATTTACATATGTAATGTACTTTACCTGGGCACAGATGACGAGGACGGCGAGGGTAAGAGCGATAATCAAAGCAGCCTTCATTTTGAGTCGAAAGTTATCTTTTTAAGACTTGGAAATTGTTTGAGTTGAGAGAAGTATTTGAGGTTGAAGTAGTGTGTATCTTTTACTACAAAAATTTCAGGTTTTATACCCATCTGGTGCGTGCTAACATTTGAAAATCTATTATATCTTACAATTAGATTTCTGATTTTTTGATAATTCACTTCATGAATTAATTGAGCCAAACTTAATTGATCCGGTTTGGAGCTGGACAATCGACCCGCATGCTATAGAACGTCAAGTAATTCTCACTCAAAACTATTTTGCGGACACACGTGTGGGTTCGTGATTTCTGAGTTAATTGAAATTATTAATTGTTATAAAAACTTAGTTATGCAAGATTTCATTTAGTGTCATACAATAATTGCACATTCGTATATCGGGACAATTGAATCGCAAGGATACTCATCCGGAAAGCGTCGCGTGTCGATGATTTTGCGCAGTACAATCTCAACTTTATTTCAGAGAGATGAGAAATTCAAACACGATTGGGGTTTAAAATTTGGCAAATATTTATTCAAATGATTTGTAATACCTACCGACAATTTTTACTTGTGTTCTATACATGCAACCTCATTGTAGCCACACGACGTGACTAACTTCTGGCTCAAACTGGATTTGTATGAAATATTGAACCATCAAGGTTAAAAAAGTCAGGAAATGAACAAGTCCATGAACATGATAAATTAAAATTATCAGGATATTTATTATGTTTGTAATTTTTGTTCAAATCATATAACTAACATGCTTATTAAATTCGTAATTAATTTTTTATTCCCATTTACTCGCGATAAACTGCAGCATTAAACCAATACTTGAATGTGTACTCTGTTAATATGCAAGAGTTTCTGAAGAACAACCATGTCAGTTCGAACCTGCTCGCACATACTGTTTCTTAATTAATGTATCCTGCCAGTTGACTGCAGCAAGTAAACTTAACAAAGTATCCGGTCTGGTCATGTCAAATTAGAACGATTATTAATTAAATATAGTTTTCACAATTAAGAAACTTATAACACATAATGTTGCACCCAATATTCTTGCTTAAATCTTGGTATACTTTCATAACCCATTTAAAAATGCAGCTCGAGCTATAAATAACCCAAACGGATGGAAGTCTTCATATTCTTCATTAATTAAATCCTGTCAAGATGCCCACAGCCCGCAAGGCCCGTGGCACTTCTAAATTGGCACAGTGCAATGTTGATTAATTTAATTGTCAACTTATGAGGGACGGGGAGCTAAAACGCCTAAGCATATGTCAAGATCAAAAACTAATTTCTTTACGACGTCTCTCATTTCATCTACATGAGACTTAATTCACTTCATTATTATGACTTCCAACGCGTTGTAATTTCTTTAGGACCGCCTTGCCTTGCTGGCCCATGCATCCTCAGGGTAACACATTCATTGAGTGACACAGACAATAATAAATTGATGACTTTATGAGATGAGAATCACCATGGAAATGGGAACTGTCTGTAGTGTAGTCTTAGAAATAAATTCAGAAAAGAATGAAAAGAAATACTGTGTAAGACAGGATACTATTGTTTTCTTTTCTATTGTACTTTTTTCCCCTTGAAATAAATGAGTGTCTTGATCTGATGACCTTTGACATTTGTCAACATCTTTCACTCAGCTTTCGTTTCTTGTAAAAATAATGACCGTCATCAATGTAGTGGAATTTTTCTTCCAGTTGTCGTGTTTTGTACATTACAGGGTAGTTCAAAATTTTATTTTTCTTGTGCTAATTTCAATTCCTTTCAAACTTTTTTAATCTATGATTTAACAGGTACAAAAAAGTTAGACTTCTTCAATGCATCGTTTGAAAAAATGAAAATAGCATGACGTTACTTTTGAAACACCCTGTACTTCAGAATTTTTGGATAACTCCAGCCCAGTATAGGGAAATGAAACAATTTCGACGTTTCGAGTACTCGAGCCATTCCCAGATTATTTGAACTGAAGAATACCCGTGCTACTTCCGCTAAGGCCCATTCCGAAATCTGGGCCCATTTGGCAGCCCAGCAAGGAGTAAAGAATCTCCAGCTCCAGCTGGTTTTCTGGAGAAGTGTTCCACTGATGAGGGTATGAATAATTTGTTCCTCCTTGAAGAAACAATCAGGGTGATGGATGAAAGTCTTTTGTTCAAATAAATGCTTCCGTTTGCACTGGAAATGGTCCAGTTCTTGGATTTCTCAAAATATTTGAACATTTCTGTGAAGTACGTACATATAACTGTAACTCAAGAGAGGACTAGGATTATTTCTACAGCACTGCTTTGGGACTTGGGATTCCATTCCAAAGAGTGATCTTAATTCCCACGGTGAATGAAGGCACCTGGTGATTCTATTGAAAAACTACCCCTCATTTAGAATTTTTGAAGCATCTTTTCATTAGCCGACTGTCGAGTCTACGAGTTTAAATTTTTCAAATAAAATTTCTATGTAAAAAAAATGACATGGTAAATAATTTTTGCCATTGTTTGTTTCATTCAGACTTGTCCAGCAAGTATACAAATTATACATGAAATATTTCATTGAAACATGTTATGCACTTTATGCAGAGAATTGTTTTGGAAAAGTCAGCTGTTCGGATTATCATGCGATATGGCACGTAGGGGCAATTGAAATTCTAAACTAGATGGCAAGTACAACATTATGAACCACCCTGTATACAAAGAAATTCTATATCGAATATGAATCCCAGTATTAAAACTGCACTCTGAGACTGTTCTTTCTGAAATGTCTGTAAATCGTTAGATGTGAATAATTTTGTTTGAGTTCCTTCAACTCAACTCATACTTTGTAACTCATGCCCAGAATGCGGAAATGGAATGCGGGTTCGAGTTCGGGATTTCTTTGAAGAGACTCTATCCAATTAAATGACTTACTCAGACATCACATCACACCTTGCGCCTCCGAATGCGGGCAATTGCCGATTTCAAAGATAACAGCCTGGATTTTTTCCCCCCAGATTTCTATAGTTCTGGATTTTGTTGTAATGTTTTGATGCAAGATACATTAATAAATAGATTTGACTGACTGCAACTAAAATTAGATTGAAACTGAAATGGCTCACCATTCACTTGACGCTGCTGATAAATATTGAGTTTTGGTGTCAATGATCTGTCACTCATTGACCCAAGTAATTAGAGATTAAGATTTTCTAGTCAGCTAACGAATTGAATTTGTGTAACTTTAAATGTATTAGTTAAGTAGGTCAGGTTTTGAAGGTTTGGGTAAAAAAACCACAATGCAATTTCCGGACAATGCTTAAAGGGTTTTGTGGAGTCTACGTTTATGTTATTTTATTTGATTAAAACAATTCCATATCTAAATACTTATCATGTTGTGTTATCATCAAAATATTATAAAACGAATCTCAATCTCCTAAAAAAGAGCGACTATTTTAGAATGTTATCTGATAAGTGTGTTGTTAAAGTCATCCGGTCAAGATTTCTTACTATTAACTCTCACACTAATGTATTTGAACTACACTTACATTGATAATTTGTAGAATTTTGAAGGGATTGAGTGTTGTGTATGTGTGTGTGTGGAGGAGTCTGGTGACATTACCACAGGAACAGGACATGAGAGGATAGTTGTAGGAAGGATCCTATCAAAACTTTAAACAGAGAAGTCCTTTCCATCCATTCCATCCAAATCCCATAAGTCTGAATAGTACAAAAGCTCCGGTGGAGCGAGAAACCGGATCCACGAGAAAAGGGTTTGAGAGAAGAGGACTTTCACTTCCATTTCATTTTGGACCCATGGAATGAACGAACGCGAACCTAGAAAATGAACACAAACTTACGTAACGCGCGTAGTGTACTCTTCGTACGTACAGTACAGAAAGTCTGAATCGAACTTACCTGCGCTGCACGCGCGCGCGGAATCCTTCCCACATACATTCACATCACTAGTGGTAAGGAAACTCAAGCTAGCTATCTAACTCTGGAGAACTGGAGAAAGGCAAACGGGAAGAAAAACTTTCTCTTCGGATTGTATTTTCGCCGACGGGGGACAACTTCAGTTCAACTCAGTCTCCCATCTGTGCAACATGTGTGTCAAGATTTCTCTTCCCTACCGGGGGATGCTGAAATATTATACACTCTCGGATTTTTGCAGACTGTTCCCATCAAAACTCAAAATTTTACCCAGCTCTACAAATCCTGGAAAATAGAAAGGATTAGAATTTTGAAATACTACGTAATTTTCGAAACTGGAATATTTTCTGAGTGCAATTTATCATCATCTTTCTGTCAAAACTGTACATCAGAGATAAGTCCCAGAATGTGAAAGACAAACGCATTTTTCTTTATAATTTTGTATCAATTTCCACAACAAAACTTTAGGAATTTCACCACTCCCACTCGCGCTCTGGATTGGAAGGACTCCAAATATGTAAACTCACCAAGAAATACTTGCAGTGTAATTTCATACACTAACCAAATGCGGACTGGAAATGTGAATTTTATATAGAAAAGCATATTCTGTGGCATTGCATTCTCCTTACTTAACTTTTCCGCTCAAGAAGCCAGAAATATCATTACAAGTGAAAGTAACTAAAAACTACGAAAGAAAAGTTTGACTCCGTTCGCTCTTTCTCTTCTCAGTTCAAAACTCATAAAACCTTAACCAGTTTTAAAAACCCTTCTGAAAACCCGAAAAGTTCGAAAATTAACAAAATTATTCAAAATCTGTTAAAATATTGTAAAATTTAAAAAAGTGGAAATTTTAAAATATGTCGGACATATGAGGAAGGGTCACCAAACTTGAGTAGTGGTGAAAGTGGGGTGGATGGAATGTGATTCGTTTCCACAATCATCAAGTGTACAATGTGAAACAATCCTACCATGTCGGGAGGGATTTGAGGATTAAAATTTTTAAAACAGCAACAAAAGTGAAATATGTGTACACCTAAATTATCCCCTCCGGTAGTTCGTCTGACCCAAACTCCATTTGTTCTACATTGGATCATAATTTTTAATTATGGTAGAGAATGAATTGATAATTCAATATTGATTGTTGAGTCCAAATGCAGTGGTTGGTCCACGTGAGAGTGGTTGTGTGGGTGTTAGTGTGTGGAGTGCTCCCATGGACGGTTCCCTTGAGACAATGGAGTGATCGAGTTGTGAGTACAAGACTTGGATTGACTCGTGGATTTATTTTTCTTCCAAAAGGATATGATGGGGTTGAAGTTTTTCTTGGACTACCTTTTGCATCACCCCCTGTGGGCTCCTTAAGACTCATGCCTCCTGTGAGTGGTTCTCCTTGGTCTGGGACTAAAATGAGTGATACTCCTGCACCTGTCTGCCCACAAATTCTCCCGTCAATTGAGAATGAGACTGAGGCACTCAAAACAATGCCAAGGGGAAGATTGGCCATTCTCAAAAGACTTTTACCAATGCTCAGGAATCAGAGTGAGGATTGTCTGTACCTCAACGTCTATGTTCCACTTGGGGGTGAGTGAGGACTTAGGGTCATAATCACATACTGAGGTTCAAAAATCTCAAAATAATTTTTTAACTCCAAAATTCACAGATCCAACTGATATAAAAAAAAGCAGTTGAAGATTAAAATCAAATCTTTATAAAGGAATTTACATTAGTAAAAATTAAAAATATTGAAATATGATAAAATTACAAACAAGAATCGTACAACCTTCTTCTGTGAATGTATGGAAAAATGACAGGATTCAAAATCGAAAGGAATTTACACACAATTTTTGTGCTAATATATGTAATTTAAAACGGACTGGGTGTCTTTGTTTGTGTTCATTTGATGTTCACATCAAATAAATTCAATTCAAGTCGTGTCCTTGTGGGCACTGGTTTATGCGAGAAGCGAGAGCTACATGTGTTGACTCCCACGCATTACTGAATTTGAATTGATATTTTATTACTGATCTCATGCTTTCCTATTTATTGGGCATAAACAGCCGAGCCCCAACGGTTTATTATTTTTGTCTCTTCTTGATTCATCTCTGGCTGTATTGGAGGCATCTGAACACAGAACTCGATGAAACCCACATTAAAATATAAAATTCATGGCGTCAAAAGTAAAGCAATCTATAGTAATGACACACGCGGGTAACATTTAATCAGGGTGGACCAGATCACATACACTTCTTAATTTAATTACTTCTTAATTGCCCACAATGAATTCTATTCGATTCTGCAATACCGACTGAATCCTGGAATTAATTAACTAGCACCGTCTAGGTGCTTCTGACTGTTGGCCACACAAACTACTTTGACAAATAACAATTGTGGTGTAAGTACACAGTTAGTTGTAAAATACGTGTTTAAAATTCAGTGAACAAAGAGATAGAACAGTAGTGGTAGCAGTATTTAAGCTATATGGAGAATCCAACTGCTATCGAAATTTTAGTATAATGATCGATGTAGTCCAACCCCAATACTTTCAATTTTTCTTTAACTTTGAGATCAAGATTCTAATTTTTGAGTTAATATTGACACCGTTTTATATTTTAGTACTATAACGTGCATTTATGTATACATTTAACAGTTCCCGGCGTTCCCAATGTCAAATTAATACCGTGGGTGGGTCAAAATCAAAGAGTTTTGATCAATTATTTATACATAACGTACAGTTAAATGACAGGGCGAGAAGACAGTAAGACATTGTAGATTGGTAATTGATCGTTACCATTTCATTAAGTTAAACGTCCTTGTGATAAAATTGTGGATCAGCACACAATATTAAACTTACGAATTAGCATGTCTTCCCTATTTTGATCATTTGAAACATTACAAAATTTGCAAATAACATATGTGCTTAAGCCTCGGCCGGGCTTCCTCATCCTATACACATTGTTAACAAGATTTACCCTTACGGATCTATCAGAGTCTTTGTGAATTTTCAACCACTATTTTATTCTAAGACTATTCAGTCGTAGGTGTAAGTGTTGGATGCAGATGGGAAACGAATTCTATTCTCCGTGTTGAAATTGAAAGCCGACTTATCTCCATATACGAAAAGGAAAGTAAAGTTTCTTTCTTCACTCTCCGCCCAATCGTCGGTCGACGACTCACTTTCTCCCCCCATGTCAATTTTATTCCTCGGTTCGGTTGAGTAAAAAAAGACGAGAGAAATAACAAGAGAAAAACTCAAGGGGATTCTTCTCCGGAAGTGCAATAGGAATAGTGGACCTTCTACCTCTCAAACTCAAACCAAGGGCGCAATAAATTTGATGGATATGTCTCTTCCTCTAATCTGCCCTTTGAATATTTATCTCTAAGGGTACGCACGTACAATGGATTCCAAACGTCACAAGAGTATAGGGATACTGATATGCTGAGCTTATTTTCACGCCAGGAATTTATTAATTTGTCCACTCATTGAACATTTGTTACAAATTAGATAATTTTGATGGAAATTTTCTATGCAAGACAAATCGACAATTCTAAAATTTTTACAACTACTTAATATATTGCGAAGTGATTTGTAGTTTATCAAATGTTGAGTTCTGAAAGCATTTCTTCCAATCAGTATTATATGGTATCTTCTGGGGTTAAAACTTTGGGGAGAAAATTTTGTACCTCATACTATCTTGAAAGTAACGGTACTTGGTAACTTGGTGCTCTGGACTATTTTGAAGTGAATTCACTTCTCCATTTACTAAATTGTAGCTTTCACCAAGCAACGAAAAAAAGTCAAGCCAAAAATATAAGAGAAAATTGAGTCAATTTTCTCTGAACGAAGTTTACTAAGAAATTACCGTTTACAAAAGACGACAACCCCAAGGATTGTTTTTCTCAGGATGGGATTTGATGTTTTTCCGGACATTTGAGTTGACGACTTAGACTGAGACTGTTATGAAGTGGAGTTGAAAGAAAATTGAAATACTGTACGTACTCGGTTGGCATAAAATAGGGAAAGGTAATATGAGAGTTGGGCTTTTGCATTTTGGTGTGGTGTGGTGTTTCGGAGTAGCTTAGCTCTTAGCTTATCTTTTCCCTACATTAAATTGACTAGGAATGAACCAGGTGTTTTTGGTTATCATTCAATCGCACGCCTTTTGGTGTCGGGTGTGTGTGTGTATTTGTGTTGGAACAAGTTTATTCCCTGTATCCACGTTGTTACATCCAAGTCCTAGCTTAAAGTCCCAACTCTAGTCCTAGTCTTGTCGCTGATGTTGCCTTGAGTTGATGACTTATTCATGAGATAAATAAATGAGATGAAAATGAAAATGGTCCAGACTTTGTGCTCGTGTTCGTGCTCGTGCCTTGTGTTTAAGTTTCACGAGGGAGAAATTCAAGGTGTCATCAATAGCATTCTACCCTTCAGACTCCTTACGCACTTCAAATTAACACCAAAATATGTCAAGCTAAATGAAGAAGGCTAATACAGGTGGTGGTTTGTTGGGAGTTAGACCCTCCATACTGACATGGGATGAGTCCGTGCCTTTAATTAAGTTCTTGTCCTGTTGACCTTCACTGGACCAAATAACTTGCTCTACTTTGGATTACCCTTGCGTTCTGTCTTTGCGGCTTCATTTTATTGATCCGATTTGATTGTATTTCAAATATCAGGGTTCAGTTCTTTAAATTTGTTTTGCCCCAGTTGTAGTTTACTAATTGTGGTCAACTTTTGTGCCCACGTCAAAATTTTTGTTGTCCAAATATGTAGGAATGATAATGGTTTCGCAAGTCTTGAGCAATTAGTGTGACATGTTCCTAAGCATTGACACCTCAGAAATCTTCCTTGAATTTTGATTGTAGAAAGACAAAGGCTTAGGCTGTAGTTGTAATCATCCATGAAAGCTTGTTTTGTGTTCGTTCTCCATCACCTGGAGGCAAGAACTGGATTCAATTTTACCCAAAATGCAAATGCAGAATGCAATAGAGTTGGTTGACTGTGACTGTGCTAGTGCCTGTGCGAGTGCGAGTTGAGTTAGGTTAGCATCCTATTAATTAATTTATTGGCACATGCAAATATAAAACAAATGAGGAAACTTGGGGCTAAAAACTAATTTCATAGTGAGTAAATGAAGCAGCAAGAGTTAGTTGAAGTCCCTCTGGGCTGTAAAAACTAGACTAGGACTAGGACTATGGAACTGGGACGGATGTGAAACAATTTCCACCGGATTTAATTCTGTTATGAATTCAGGGATTTAGTCTAGGACTAGAACCAGACTTTACTTTTTACATGCACAAATACTAATTTTATTTATTTTGGAATCACAATAGTTTTATGGGGTGAGATTGTTTGAGTTTGGATTCGTTGACTCCATCAATTTCTATTTGATTTGCTTTTGTGAGAGAAAGTCAGACTTTTGACTTGAGGGGTGTTCTAAAAATTGAAAATTAATAATTTACTGGTTTTCACACACAAATTAAATGATTTAAAAATAGGTATTCTTGTCGTTTTCGTTTTCTGGAGGCAATGCGGCATGTGGGCATGTCATCTGTAGTGTTAAAAATTCAAACAATCTTTAAATTATAAATATGTAATGGTTTTAAACATTTCAACCAGTATTGATTTCATTTTGGCTGAACCTGTATAATACACTCTTGCAAAATAATTCCCTTCCTTGTAAGCATTGATTTCGCAAAAATGATCCCAATGCTACTGTTGTGTCGTGTCATGCCCTCGTTTCCTTATCCAAATGGATTTTCCATGTATCATAGCAGGGCAATAAAACCATAATTGTTTGTTTATTTGAGTTTTTTTGGACATGTTTACTATTGCATTTCAATTTATCAAAGTAAACAGCCCCTTTAACTAGCATTCTATTAATCTTAATAAATCTAGTCAATTTTTACAACATGTCACCGTTGCGCGGTGGTACGTTTCAGCATCACAGATTGCGTGTTGTGTTAGCACAGCCTTGTTAATTTGCTTAGACTTTTATTGACTATTTTATACAGTACATAATTCCATTTCACTTTGTAATACACTTAACAATTTTTCAAGGTCTCAAAATATTTCTGTGTAATTTTGCATTAAGTATGAAATTATGATTACCTGTTTCAAAACCAATTTAAAATCTCAGTAGAGACTTTTATCAAATTCCATAGAATCGGAGTTGGATCAGTCGACTGTTCCATTCCATCAATAAATTATTACATTCAGTTCAAGGTGAGCATACTAAAAGTCCAAAGGAAATTGTACAATCTAAAATCTGAAGTAGTCCCAGTCGGTATTCGGTATGTGAAATCTCCTATGCGTTATGCCAGGGCATTAACAATTTTCTTTGCATCATTGCACCGTACACACTCTGCTCGAAGGCACTCTGTGTGCTGTGTGTAATGTTTTCCAGTTTTCTCCCAGATTTTTGGCATTACTTTATTCCTTGGCAGTCAGTCAGTCTCTCATCTTTTTTTATTTGTAATAAAAAGAAGGATAACGTGGACGTGGATTGCATTGCATTCACTACAATATTATTGGTTCTTATTCCCCAACTCCTCTCCATACTCGTACTCTGCTGCTCTGGTAGAATAATGTCTAAGAAATCTGAGAATCACACGTCCATTTTCATACATATGAGAGTAGGTAAAGCTCCTTCCGTGAGAGGAAAGAAATTATACAAGAAGTGTGCAAGCAATCGTTAGAATTCTTTCTCTTTTTTTATTCTGAATTTTACATGAAGAAAAAAACCCCGAGAGAAAAATGAACGGGGGAAGAAAAAAGGGATGAGAAATGCTCTTTCAGAATACCAAATCTGGGTTCTTCTGAATGAGTTGAATTTCTTACATTTTACAAGGAAGTCACTTTCAATGTAAAATCAAGATTGGATTACTGATACACAGAATCCTGGAAATCACACCGGGTGTCCTGAGCACCTGACTGGCCGAATTTGGCCAAATTTTTGTTGATCTCAGAAATTATTTCTAGGAAAGCTCGAATCATGCTATTCGGAGGCATTCCACTGAAGTCTACAAAAATAATGTTACCGTCGCGTCGGAGCATAGCCAGGACACTCTGGATCTCGAATGTTTTAAATTTCTCCAAAAAATGTGGTTCCCTTGTCACATTTGAAAAGTTGTGTTCAGTTACGTCTTCCTCATCCTCATTAGCATTCGTCATTTCTTCATATTTTTTTTCTTCTCTTTTTCCTCGTCGTCGTATTTGCATTCATGTCCTGCTTGGGCATTCCTTTCCCGAAATTATTCATGTCTTGCCTTTGCCTTGCCTTGCTGGGATTGAAGGAAAAGTCTTGAAGAGATAGACAGCCTCAGTCAGTCACACATTTTACTCACATTACGACGACGACGAAGACGACGACGACGATCCATTAGTTTACCAACTCGGTTTTGCCTTCTTTTCCTTTTGAACATTCAAAAACAGCCAGAGGAACGTGTTTTAGTGTAGATTCTAACCAAATGAAGAGAAAAGAGCCAGAGAAAGCACACACCTGAGAAATATAATAGAAGTGAAACTGAGAGTGCTCGGAGTGTTGTAAAAGTGAAGGTGAAATCATATACGGGGTAGTTCAGAATAAAAATAAGATGTACTCCCAAAATATCCAAGAATTTAATTTTGAGAAAAGTTCAGCATGAGAAAAATGCGCCGTTCCAAAAGTTTAAGAAACAAATTCTATTGGACGTTTTTAAGTAGTTGTCTTTGTCTTCATTAATCTGCGAGATATTTTTCACAGCAAAAGACCGGTTTCCCCACTCAATTAAATATCGCCGTGAGATAAGTATCCATAGGCTTATCTCATATATGTATTTACGATTAGGTTAGGTTCAAGAGGGCACGATTGCTATGAACCACCCTGTACACACTTTCTTCTTATAAGGATGCTCAGTCCTATTCAAAATAATTAATCTTCGTCTGAAGGATGACAAGAAGGCAGGAGCTTGTCTACGCTTGGGTTAAACTTTTACTGTACCTTTGGATCTGCCTTGAGGGACGAATGTCTATATTCTAGGAAAAGTGAAATTTGGAACACGAAACGAATTTTTATCACGAATCTGCCTTAATTGTAAAATGGATAAAAATATATGGTGTTAATATTTGTAGAATTTTTTCTAGAAATCTATTTCAAAGTTTGACTTATCAAAATTTATTTATCAACAAATCAGTCGAATTTGTGATTAGCACGTACAGAAGTTCTTATTTTGAGTTTGCTGTGCCTAGATGGGATGTGTTACAAGAGAAACTGTTTCCTCGTTAAAAAGTGCATGTAAAAACTTTATTAAGACTTTGAGATATTGAAGGGGCGTTGAGTCTATTAACCGGAAGTGTTGAACGGCACGAAGTCTTCATCTTTGGAAGAAAAAAGAGAAGAGAACTGACGCGGTGACGTTTCGTTTCCCCTTCCCTTTCTTCGTCAATGAAAGAACGTAAAGGGAGAAAGTGCTGGAAGCCTGGAGGCAACTCAAGTTGTCTCCCAAGAATAAAACGAAAAGAGAAAGAAAGAAATTGTTGAGAAAATCCTCCTGGCAGACTCCGTTTGTTATCATAAGTTCAATTCTGAATTCAATTGAATCTCTTTTTTCTGCTTTGTCAAGTTAAAAGATTCTCAGGTTAGAGGAGGATGTAGTTGACAAAAAAATAAATAGAGTCAACTCCTATCCTATGTAGTATGTATTGTACTAGTATAAGCTTTTTATTTTTTTATCCGTTAAACTCAGCATAAACTTCAAGATTTCCATTCAAACTTACTGAATACATTTCAGTAGTGAGTCCATCATACTGTACTATAGTACTCTAGAAAACCCCTGTCATTTTGCCGGGTACCTTGGACGGTTTGACTCTCTCAAACTGATATTCTAAGGTGGTCACAGTTAAACCCACGGCAAAAATTTATTTAATTTTAAATCAGGCCATCGGCAACTAGAACAGAAGCATCTTGTTATGATTTTGTCAATTACAGGATATATAAATTAACCCAGACGGAATAATACTAATTCCTGAAATAATAAAATACCATAAAATATAGACCGGTAAATTTTATAAGTATATTATTGAAATCATCTTCAAGCTGAAATTCGTTGACCGGACGAGAGTAGTAGAACAAAAGTGGGTACTTTATTTTAAATCAATCTAAATTAATTATACAATAATTTATCATTTTTTAAAAATTCGTAGACTGTTTAAAACATGAACAACTAACAAAAGATGCTCGGAACTTTCCAATCTGTATGTATATTATATAACAGTAATTGAAGAAACTTTATACGTGGATTGATCTGGTGATATCAAAATAGTCTGCGTATCATATTGGATAGACAAATGAACAGTGAAATTTGTAGTGACCTACTTAAATGATTGAATTGCCGGCCTGGCTTGCTCTCTTTTTGAAAACGGCAAAATCATGACATTTCAAATACTGTCAACTAATGTATTAAGTATAGATAGACTTTAGTTTAAGAAATAAAATGTGGCGTGCAACAGCCAGTGTCAATTCTGGAATGCAGACAAAAACCGAATTATAATTTCATCATACACTTTTTTCAAAACAACATGTCATACCTAACCAACCTTATTAATTTCTATGCCAGTTTTCATCGAAGCACAGTATACGAAGCTCTATAGCATTTTGGTGCATTTCTAGCACTGAGAATGTCCGGTGATTGCTTTAAGAAGTTTTTTTGTTTTACTACAGATACATAGCTCAATGTCAAGTTCATTTACTGTATCCAAAGAACGAGGGCTAACGTTGGTCTGAATGTCAATTAATTGAGCCAGCGAGCGTAGTGAACGAAGTGAACGGAGCGAAGCGAAGCTCTTATGAGTGACTTTGGGCTCTTT
>JAQIXO010000430.1:0-20704 GCA_034700305.1 Protaphorura armata
TTGTCCATCCAATCGTGTTGGAAATTATTGTCTGCGGTCGGTCGAGTGAGTGAGCTTAAGCACCAAGTGGATGAAGAAAAAAATTATAATACATATTTCTTTAACTTGAATATGTACATATAGAAAAAACTGGTTTTTACCAAAAGGCCAAAGCGAAGAGCTGGAGAAATACATAATCCCCTTGTACAGAAGACGGAGAAATAGTTGTTAAGCATTTATTTTGACGAGCAGAGGACTGGCCCATCTTACAATGTACAAAATGTACAACCATAGCAATGTACACTACACGTCAAGTGAATGGATTTTAAACAACAACACACATTTTTACTAGCCATGGCTAGGGCTGCCGTATACAGAATTCCATGTCCAAATCATTCTTATCTCTTAACTTTTTGGTTGACGCGGGATGGAAAACGACTGGTTTTATGGCATGTTAAGCGTTTACGGACATTGCAGGTTGGACGAAGAACTGGTCGTCAATTTAAATACTCTAACTCTTTTTTGGAGAGATTCGTTTTTTCTTCTTCATTTTCATTCTTGAGTTTTGTCTGAGAGTTGAGTCGATTTAGGAATTCCCTTTAATGGACAGTTTGCGAAGTAAGGGGACAAATATTTCTAGTTAGATTTTGAGACTTTTGTCTACGAGCTTGTCGTTTCATTGAGTAATTCTCATTCAGCGGCTGCTTAAGACACTCAGAATTAAATGATCGTGGGCTAATTAAAAAATTTGGCACGGAGTCTTTGTAAACTGCGGAAATTTATGTACGATCCACAATTTAGCGAGTATTTCGGTCAATTCGTTTTCTATTTACGGGCCATTTTGGAGAGATTTCTCAGGAATACCAAACTAAATATTGGGAGTCAATTTTAAACCACTCGAAGTAAGGATCAAGAAATCACCAGCTAATAATATTGGACGGTACGAAAAAGTATTTACAGAGATTGATGATTACGATTCCAACAATGGCAGATGAGAAACCCGAGATATTTAAAGAGGAGTTTCAGTTGAGAAACCCGCGATATTTAAAGAGGAGTTTCAGTTGAGAAACCCGCGATATTTAAAGAGGAGTTTCAGTTGAGAAACCCGCGATATTTAAAGAGGAGTTTCAAATAAAAAAAATTCCAAGCAAGGACCATAGAATGAACACGTTGAAAATATTGAACGGTTCCAGTGTCCAAAATATCTTAATCGATTCCAAACAAAATGGATTTGGACCG
This sequence comes from Protaphorura armata, assembly GCA_034700305.1. NCBI lineage: Eukaryota > Metazoa > Arthropoda > Collembola > Poduromorpha > Onychiuridae > Protaphorura > Protaphorura armata. The sequence goes on from JAQIXO010000430.1 coordinate 1,219, forward strand.
CGTGTGCCACTTGAACATGCCGAACTATACCGAACCCACCCGTAACGTTTAGACAAAAACAAACTGTATATACAAAAGAAAATGGCATGACACAATAAGTGTGCGCTAGGAAATTTTAAACTAAAAGAATGAGCGGATTCCAAAAAAAAGAAGGCAAAGAATCAAAATCTATATGTCTCGTACTATTTAATGGTGGTCGAAATGAATCAACGGGTGGTCTGTCTTATCCTTTTATCCGATATAAAATTCTTTTATCTTTAGCTTTAGAGAAGAAGCAAGTGGTGAGTCGTGATTCTCACTCACTCGGTCTACGGCGTTTTCCCCCATTGTTGTGCAGCTATTCCCACTTGTACCCACTTGTTCTTGAATCTTGAAACATTCTAACAATTGAGGGGATTGAGAATTTTTCCAACTAAATTGGGTTTGAATGGCAATAATTCGATACGGACGTGGAGGGGGTTCATTTTCTGTTTGTACTGTTTCAAATGGCAGAACAATGGGAAGAACAGAAATATTTTGCATGGGAATAGGTTTAGCCATTTTCTTTTGACTCGTATTTTCACTGTGAACGGAAAAGTTCTCTGGAGATTTCTGCGGTTTCAGCCTCATGTTTTCTTTAGGAAAAATTATGTCTTTCAAACTCGTGACACTTGATTGACATTTATGGGGGGAAGCGAAAGAGGCTGAGATAGAGATCACTCTTGCCGGCAGATTTAGATCTCTCTTTATATCTCATTTTAAAAAGCTTTTAATTTTTGTATGTTATTACGCAATTGGAGACAGAATTTGATGGGCACGTGGTCGAGTTGAGTGCTTTTATTGAATGGATCAATGTGACACTGTATGATGACATTTTTTGATCTTTACGAATTTATACTGTATGTTCCTCTCAAGGGTAGTGCATACAACCGAGGTGGTTCACATTTAAACAGTATACTCTTAAGAACCACATTTCTTGTGTCATTTCTGAATGTCTTCACTCCAGAGACACCTTCCCCACATTTGTCAGAATTCTAAAGTGCCATTGGAAATTACCGTACGCTGAATTATTTAAAATTCGCTTCATTTCAGTCTATGAGCTCGGGGTGGTTTATTGTGACGATTAATTTCTGGAGCAGAAGTACTAAAGGGAGATTTTATAATGTGCCGGAGACACACCGGCAGTACATTTTAAACCTATTTTTTCCAAACCTATATCCGCCAACACTATTTCGAGTCTATTGGGAATTTTTTGTTCAATTTTATTTCTCAGTTGTTGAGTTTTGCGGGAAGGACGGGTGGGTTTGAAATTACGCACACAGAGGAAATAAATCTATTCCTGTACATAAATTCAACTGTTTATGGAATGCCGTGTGGAATATACTGTAAAGGAGTAAAAATCCTTGCCTTTGATAATGTGTTTCTATATTCTGTGATGAGACAGCCGAAGGAATATGTATGTGTTTGTTAAAATGTTAAATTGTGAAGGGAATGAGTAGATGGGAATGAAAAGTATGAAGTAAAAAAAATTTTATCCATTTCCAAAGTGTCAATCATTCTGTGCGGTGCGGTTTGGTTTGTTACTTGTATGCCGTCTTCGTCGTTTTGGATTTGTACTCAGATGCTCTGCCGTCTTGTCTTATAGACTCTACTCTGTCCTTTTCTGATGCGATTGTAACACAATGATAGTTCGTCGTCGGCGAACCTTAAAGAAGTCAAAAGAATTTAAGCATTTGGATATGAATTTCTTTAGTCGTATCTTATTTTTTTACATGTACTTAAGAAGGAGTTCTTTGTATTGTAGTGGTATCTAGTCAGATCCTTTTAGGAATAGATTATAATTTTATGTAGTAAAGAGTGTACATAACGTAATGATCTCATTGGGGGTTTTGATTAGCTAGGACTGGTATTAGTCGTAAGTCTCATTTCGATGTGGATTTTGTGCATAAAGGTGTATTAGATATGGAAATTAATTTATAATAGGTTAGGTTAACCCATGTCATAAGTCGATCTTTCATTTGGGATGAAGGAGTTGGTTAGAAATGCCTTTCCGTCCAATTCCTTTTTGGAATTCGTTTTTTGAGCTGTTTCCCGTGTCATTCAGCACCTTTCATTTTCTCGGCCGGTCCAATAATTGATGCCCATCATGTTCTCTAATTCAAATCCTCTCCGAATCTCGGTTCCATTTATCACATGGTCCATCCGAATTGCAGTTTTTCCTTATCTTGAACTTATTTCTCCGTAGAACGCATACTTTGTTTGACTGGTACAGCCGATACAGGGATGGACGAGATGTGCGAGAGAGAGTGCACTGACGTCAAACTGGGTGGACAGTGACAGGTCCAGTTCTCGGCCCGGTTCCCGGGTCTCAAGTCCATCAAGTCCGGATCATTTGCAGTGTTATAACTAACGTTAGAGAAAATCTTATTCCAGTTCATCTTTAACTGTGTTCCCGTAGAACGTTAGCCCGACGAAGGGTTAAATCTAGCTGGAATGCGAAAACCGTTATCGGACTTTCGATTACGTTGGATGAATGAATTGAAGTACGGCAATTACATGAACTTTATGATTCGCCGGAAACTTGAATTGACCGATTCTCATAATTGGGCCGAATTGTGTTTGATGACTGACCTTCCCGGGGGACGATCACCGAAATTTGATTCACATGTGGATGTGGATTTGAAATGAAACACAAAAATTCTCGCATATACTGTCCAAAGCGCCCCGGTTACTGTTTGCATTCTCAAGCCTTGTAATATAAAAAAAAAACGCCAATCTCACAATGATCCGAAATAAATTATTACGTGTTAAATACACACATTTTAGAATTTAGGATTTAAAAATCTCCCAAATTGACAGTCTTTAAAATGGTGATTTAAAAATATAATCCAAGTTTTCTATCCTAAACATTTTGAACACGTAATTTCCGAGCATTCATTTCGTTTAATCTTCCGCTGAAAATGTCATGTGATGTGAACGAGAGAGGGAGCACTTCCATTGAACATGCGAAAAATGGATGCGTTGGAAAAAGTGCTCAAGACTATTTCAACCCATCCATTCAGCCAGATCCCGAGAAAGAGAAAAGAAAATGAAGTGCAAAATGCGAAGGAGACGAAGAGTCAAATGAGTTTGAAGATTTTCCAGAGCTGTTCAGAGAGTTAATTGGTTTGAAATCGGGTAGAATGGTAGAGAATGGGACACTAGAGATTTAAAAGTTTATTTTTTCCCTCTCCTTTTTTCCACGGAATTAAGACTGGGATCTCATTCCTCCGTTCCTTCGTTCACCCATCTGTGAAAATAAAGAGTCCCGGATTAAGAATAAAAACCCGCGTCTTCCAGGTTTAATCTGAACTGGTATGGTTTCACTATATAGAATTCCTTGAGTTAATCCAGCGGCGCTACCGCTGGAGCTCTCTACCGCTGGAGCTGTAGTTAATGGAATCAGTTTGAATTACGCGGTAGAATCGGAGGATTAAGTAGATGAATTCTGTTTGTGTGAATTACACCTGGAGTACTTTACAGTTCATGAAATTTTAATTTTTTTTTTGGGGTATGCTTGTTTGCTTGTGTGACGAATGTGCATAATCATCAACACCTACGTTCTACACCCCGGCTAACAATAAGAAAGATGTACATTTATAACCTCATAACTTGAGAGCCATATTTCGCTCAGTATATATTTCCGGCCTACCCCTTGTTGAGCATTCTTCCGGGGTTAGACCTGGATGAGGGTCTGGAAACCATAGAGTATCCTGTTCTGGAATTATTTTCCAAGTTTTTCCTCTTTCCTGGACAACTTTGGTTCAATTCAAGATAGAAAGAAATTGAACCAAATTCCTTTGCACAAAATTCCAAATCCAAATCCGTTTCAAGAAAATTAGCAAAAGAAGAGCTAGCCAGAGACAGTTGCATTTAATTCTATCCCCAGTTTGATTTATCACTCAGAAAGGCATAGAAATAATTGAATTTCTATTCCATCGCATTGTTGCACTAGGCGCATACAATTTGGCAACGCTGCCTCTGAATTCCCAATTCCAGAACAGCCTACAAAGAACTGAACCCCAATTCCAGAACAGAACATCCCGGCAGCCAGCAAGAAAAGTAATAATGGAAGTTTTTGGTTTTCGGGGAATCTTGTGCTGAGTCTTGTGCTGAGTCTTTCGCTGCCTGAGAAGAAAAGCCCCAGCGCTCTTTACCCCATATAAATCAAACTTTTAATCTCGAGCCGGGGAAATGCCGAATAGCCTGGCTAAGCTACTCAGAGAGAGCCAGAGCCAGAAGACGAGACGACGAGTCTTTGACTCTGACTCTTCTAGTCTATCCATCCATCCCTTTATGTTCTGTGTGTGTGTGTGTGGAACGACGTCTATCACATTCTCTGGTCTCTGGCATTGTAGAGGAAGAGAGAGAGAGACTAGCAGAGAGGGATAGGATAGGCGTCTATCCCACTCACTCTGCCAGTAATAAGAAACACAAAGCAAAAGAGAGAGAGAGAGAGAAGTCTTCCATTTCATTCCATCCAGCTATCCTTAAATCTCATCCGTTTCTTCTTCTTCTTCTTTCTCCGGGAGTGGAGTGGTTGTACTTAACAACCAGAGTACAGTGTGATCTTTGGAGAAAAAGACAGAAGAGAAAGATTTCGGATGGTGAAGATAAGAGTTGGTCTTTTCTGATTCTGCTCTGACTTCTTGGTACTACTGGAGCAATTTGAAATCATTTTGATACAATGCCAGAAGAGATGGGAATTTATATTTGGAATGATATGAGTTTTGACTCTCTGGACATTTCGGAAATAGAGTCAGAGAAATGGAGAAACAGAAATATTGGACGGTATGGAAAAGTAACTTGATGAGAGATTGGGAAAAACACATTGAGAATTGTTTGGAAAACTAAAGACTTGCGAGTTTAAGGAAATATTGGACTGTACGAAAAAGTAAACACTGATGAAATAACACTATACTCAACATAATTAGAACGCACACCTACAGTAGACATCATCTCAAAATGAATGTCCGTCAAATACAATTTATAAGGATTACACACACAAGTATATAAATGTTGTGTGTGTTCCACCGTGTATCTAAACTAAATACCCTTCCTTTAACTGGAGGACATTTACCTGCCACAGCTCAGCTAGATGCCTTTTCTCCTGTGTACATCTTTTGAGCTGTCAAAAAAGAGAATCCTTTTCATCCCGACGAGAAGAGCTCCGTTCACTATTTGTGAGCATTCCTGTGGTGATCTTTGCGGTCCAGCAGCTTCTCAGCTGAGTGGCTGCTGCGCTCAGCCATCCATCTCTGAGGGGCTCTATTGTTATATTATGGTAGAAGGGACTATCATTTTTTTTCCTTTCCTTTTGATATGGCATGGGAAGTATCTTGGATGAAAATTGCATTGAGAATTTTTCACAAAAACCGCTAGTCTTTTAGTATTAACATTAACACTATAACCACAAGGTGTGAATGGGGTAATAATTGACAGCATGGGTTGGAAATGAATGTATAGATCTCGTATGTATTGACCTAGTCGACTTTTCAGCTTCATTAGAGAAGAAGCCGTTCATACTCAGCCAGTGTATCAATGTTTCCCCCCATTGTTTAGCACCTGATTAGAGGGGAAGTTGACGTGGATGTCTTAACTCTGTAACTCTTCTGCTCAAATTGGACACTCTTCTTTTTTTCTTTCCCATCAAATTGATTGACACTCTTAAATCATGGAAGGCAGGAAGTACAGGCACATGAAATTTATATGTATTTTCTGGTCAATTCTTTTCCTTTGAAATCATGTGCACAGAGTTTAAGAGACGCGAGTGCCGGACGCGTGGCTAATGGCAAATTGCACCTGTTTTGTACAATTTGAGATGCTTTGAGTTTTTTTTGCATGCTGTGGATGAGCATACAGGGAATGATTGCCAGTTTAACGTGTTCTTTGTATTTCCCTCGGAGCTGTTTAGTTCGTTCACTTTGTTACAAGTGATTTTTGGGATCGTCTTCTTCAACCCGTGGGTATATAAGTGAAGGCGGGCAGTTTAGTTTAGTTCAGGCGGATCTGCGTAGATATAATGTGAGCAGGTTAAGATCATATTGTCAAAGGAAATCATGTATTTTTTTACATAATGTGACTTGTGATAAACGCTGATGATGGGATATTTTCATTTCAGACATAGAAGGTCAAACGAGTTTTTGAGTATATTTTTATTGAAGTAGTTTGAGGAAGAGCATTTTAAACTATTATGAATACGCGAACTGTGCAAAACTCTTCACTATTCTAATCTCATCTCCCAAACTGAATCCTCGTCATAACATTCGCACACTATATACAGTCGTTTTCATACAGGTACACGGTCATCTCCACAGTTTTTGACCCCAACGGGTTAAGTCTTCGTATTCATTCGCATTAGCGTCATTTCATTTGAATATTCCTTTTTTAAAAATAATTTGATCACTTTGTATTTTTTTTTTTACTTCTCATTATTCAAGCGTTGTAGATGTACACCTGAGCGTATATCTGTTGAGATGAGAAAAGACTAAGCTAAGCATCATTTTTTGAACCGTCCAACTCATTTGCATCTCCCTTCATCTCCATCACAATTATGATCCTTTTTTATGTGTTCACTTTGGCTTTGACTTGGTCGGTCCGAGTCAAAGAGAGAAAAATAAGGATGCGAGAGAGATGAGCGGGATGAAGAGAAGTTGAGTTATGCGCCTTAATGTTGAAGAGAGACCCTTCTTCTTCTTCTGTTCGGAATGTAACAATGTATGTACGGTGTACCTGCAAAGACCGCAAGTTCAAAAAATCAAAATGTTTCGAGCACTCGCTAGCATTAGCCCATTAAAAAACAAAATGTATTCTTCACGAAATAGACTGTGTATGTACGTATGTTAAGAGATGAGATGAGATTCTCTCTTAGTCCTTTTTTTAGGGACTAAAAGACGGTACATACCAGAGAGGTGCGAATTTCAGATTGTTTTTTTCGGCTATTCCTAGAGTGGACATAACGACGTTTTGCCACTTTGTTGATTTTGGGTGCTGCGGTTTCGATATTAACATTCGGCATGGCGGCCAAAATTCTTGTCCGTCGTCCCGCCATCTTGTCTTTGTTAAATTCAAATTAAATTTTTAGGCGGCAAAACCGCAGTGCGGTTAAAATCTTGACTACAGGGGGCATGCGTATGTCTACTCTATGAATAGCCGAAAAAAACATCGAAAATTTCTAACTCTATGGTACATACGATTACTTAGTTAGTCTTGCTAGTTAAGACGGTCGGTCGGTATGATAATTGTACTGTCTGGTAATTAGATGGAATGTAAAAGCCAAATGACAACTGTTGTAAATTGGTTATGTTACCCAACCGATTTTGTTCATTTGAAGGATTCAAATGTTTTTGCATATTTGGAACTAATGTTAGTTTTATGAGCAGATTATTGAGTTACTAGCGTTGTAAGTGAGACATTCTGAAAATTAAAAAAGAAGAGAATTTTGAGTGAATCAGAACGAAAAGAATTGAATAACAATTAACCTGAAGTGAATGTAAAAGTCATTGACAATTTGTGTAAATTTGGTAATGTCCGGATCACCGGTTTCTGCCCCTTTTGAGGAATTAGATGTGTTAAAATTGTAGTCACACGACGTTCGATTTCAACCATTTTATAATTCTCAGTTTTCTTAAAAGGTATTTACAAAGGTATTTCTAAATCGTCAGATTCATAAAGTGAAATGAGGCGAAATTGAAATTGTACGGATAGCAGAGCGTGTGCGTTATTGTTGAATTTAATAACGAAAACTAATTGATCAGTTTTAAAATGTGATCTGTTCTTGAATTTATTTGGCCAACTGCCAACTATGAGCCCGTGTCTGTCAGTCACGACCGCGCATTCCATTCATGAAATAAGAAACAATTAAACCAATACACTCTCTGGACAATTGCATTGTTGGTGTATTGGCAATGGCTGGCCAGAGATATAAATCGTATCACGAATATCATTTCTATTCATTGTCGACCCGGCTACCGTTTTATTGTACAATCGGATGACTCCTTAAGTGAATTCAAGAATGCAGAGATGTATGCGGAAACAACATGCTCTCTCTCTATATCGAACTTTATATTTATTCGCGACCATTTATTCCGGTAGGGTGTATGATTCGCTTTGTTATGAATTGACTCATTATATCAACTCGACTTGAGAGGAATTAAACAAACTAAATTGAGTTAAAGAATCTAATTAATTTGAAAGAGAGGAGTGCACGGCATGTATAGTGTTGAATAGAAAGACTGCACACATTAATCTAAACATAAAACTTTTGATCAAAAAGAAGATTTATCAAGGTTACACGGGATAGGCTCGGCATTTTTTTTCTCCCTCTCTATCTCTATAGAACTTGTGATGGAATGGAATGGGTACACTGCTGTGCTATAGTGCCCCAGCACCCACAAACCTTAACTCTTAATGATGATTGACAAGGGCTGGGATGGAGTCGGATTGGGCTAATCGTTGTAAAAATTGTAAACTTATGAGGTTTGTTGTTTTATAATGCGATTCCTCACAATAGTTAACACTGTTGTCTGAGCCAACTAACAAGGTAATAGTACAATGTACGCGTGTACCTGGACAAAACAAAACTAGAATATAAAGGTAGAAGGTTAGGTAGAGGGCTAAAAATTACTGTACAAAAAGCTAAAATCGATTTCCTCATTCGTTTATTCTCCCTTTCGAAAATAATTAGATTTTTTTTTATCTTTCCACTGGCTTATTACCTTTGTGGGCGTGGCGGAAAGAAATATTTTTGATTGAAGTTTTTACCCGGGAATCATGTTAAAAAATACATTTTGAGGTTGGGAAGGTAAAATTAACAACCACTGAAACGATCTGTGTGGAAATAGCAGAGGTTACGGTGTTTTTGGCGGTCGGACGGACGTACCCCCAAAACTGTTCGAAAACTCAAGGCAATTTGATCAATATCAACTCTGTTTCAGAGCAAGTTGAGCAATTAACTGGACTAACTAAACGCTATGCTTTAACTCTGAAAAGTCACTTTGACAACATTTGCCCATGCACCCCTGCGTACATGCAAAATCCAGAATTTACCTTACCACCAAAAACCGCTATCTTTGCACAATACAATTTAATTGAAAAAAAACTTTGATTCCAATCATTCAAAAACATTATAAAAGTGTCAGAAATTTTTTTTTAAAAAAAAAACTTTTACAACTTTTGCCCATGCAACCCTGCGTACATGCAAAATCCAGAATTTCTACTTGGTACTAATTCACTCCAGAATATTTTGACAATTTGTACACAAACGCGTGTAACGCGAGACCAATAAGCCCAATAAATCTAATAGTATCTTTCGCGTCCTTGACTCAAGGCCAGGCCAAGCCAGCATAAACACCCAGTACATTTAAAAAGTCATAAATTAAGTATAAGTGTCTCTCTGTACTTGTGTGTGTGTGTGACCCTTGAAGACCCCCTTCCTTACACACTACACAGCTAATAACACAGCCAGAATTGAAAAAAGAGCACATTATTAAACACAGAACAGGGTAGAAAAAAGGCCAGAGTGACAAATAGTCCTCCATAACCCAGTAAGAGTAAATTTCATTGTGAATGGGTGGGGGTAGGAAATGCATTACATTGCATGATGAGGGTTTAAAGGTCCCATTTAACGGTTAACGGTGAATGTTAAACGGGCCAGAATAGGATGACGATTTTCCATCCTTTACGTACTCCAGAAGAATATATATTTCTGGAGAAGAGGAAGAGGAAGGAAGGACTATTCCCCGTACTAAAGGGGCCATTCCATTTTTACGACGCTCTTTATACACGCCGTGAATGTCCCCTTGATTACATGCTAAAATGTCATGATTTTCCACTTGGCGCGCGCTCTTTTTCTCTGTACTCTTCTACTCGTTTGTCTTCGTTGGCTCGTCATCACTGGCAGTTTTTACTTTAGGTATGGGATTTTACACCCCGTGCCATGACCTGGGCTAACGTACTGTACTTTACTTGTCATTTTCTAATTCATCATCGACTGTGTAGTCTCTGGACATAGATCCAAATCATCCACAGCGAATTCACATTCAGGCTTGATATTCGGAGTGGATCGTTGTAGGGAGGTTTTCCACTATTTAGTAATTTTTTTCCAGAATCGCCATCATAAATGCATTTTGGTTATTTAAAGTCTTCTCTTGGATTTCGAGACGTTTCAGCTCAACTACCACGATCCCTTTTGACGCTCAGCCACCAACGTATTGAGCTTCATCCTTTTGAACTCCATTGTCTCTAGTCGTCTTATTTTTATAAACTTTTAAAATTGTTTCATCACTTGGACGTTGACCGTGTGAGACATCCGAACCATTGTCTGATCCTTCGCAGTGTTATCAAGATATCCAAGGATTCGCTTTAGATCGTTGTAGGGAGGTTTTCCATTATAGAGCGAAGAGAGAGAGCCAGGCTGTTTCCAAGGCAACCCCCTCGATCACCCCCTCCAATACTCCAGAGTAATTTTGCAATATGTTGTCCAGGGAGGGAGTGGAAGTGCGAGAGCCCATTAGTGCTGGAGGATTTCGAAGCAAGAAGGGGAGATGAGGCACTGGCTGACTGATTTATTGCTTCTCCCTTTTCTGGAGAGTTTAATTTTCTTCACTCTCTTCTCTGTGGTGATACGGGATGGAACGTTTGGAAATACTTAAAACTTTTTAATTACTCTTTTCTTTTTGGAGGGTGCTTTAAAGTTTGAAGTGGGGGTTCGAGGGCCCACACCCCTTATTGCACTTGTACCTTGTGGGCTCCCAATATTTCCAAAAAAAAATTCCAGAAAAGAAATGTACAAGTCCCGGACAACAACAGCACAGCTCCTTAAAGAAAACCGTAAGTGTAATGGTCGCTCGTAAAAGCGGCAATGAAATGGGCCGAACCGGGTCATTTACGACCGGAGCCCAGGCCAGAACACACTATTGTTGACTCTGGTGCTATATGCCGGTGGTGGGGTAGTAAAACCTTTGCTCCAACTACTTTTAACGTCCGTACTTCCAGTTGACCATACAGTAGTGGTGTGAATGGGGCTGGACTAACTGGAGTTGTCCTTCTCCAGTCGCTCCTGGAGAACAACTCACAACAGCCCATCAAATTTAATTTCCATTCCTCTCCAGTCAAATAGTCAATGAAACAGATTTCGGCGTCGTAAAAGTTTTACTTATTTGTTTTGTGGGCAATTATCGTCTTTTGATTAAATGGATGAGTCTGCAGTGTACAGGGTGGGGCAGAAGTCTACGATTGATTTCATATTACACCGGCCAATGAAGTACAAGGAGGCCGAACCGTTCCTCCTGTTCTGCTAATGTTAAAGGACAGAATTTTGTCTTATGTACCGTGTGTAGTCGTCTCGTCCTGTGTGATTGCTAAAAGCAAAGGAAGCGACGAGCTAGCGAGAGTCACTCCTTATAAAATGAAAAGACCCATTCAGTATACTAAAAGTAGTAATTGGCTCTTATAATGCCATATAATTTTCTTTGCCGGTTGAAAGAGAAGGTGCTCTTAATTATGTTTGTAAATTTTTATTGCTATCATTTCATGTATAGTGTAGTTTGTAATATAGGAGGGGTGGGGAAGGAACAAGCAAGCGTGTTTATCTTATATCATTGTCTCTTACCCATTGCGTGCACTGCCCGCACGGAAAGGAAGGGTTTGAAATTATATTACACAGTGTTTATCTCATTTGTTCATACATACCCTAATTATTACGAGTGTAATCAATTTGTTGTTTTTACTTCTTATTTGATGTTAATTCTATTTTAAATGCCGTGTAGTAAATTTCAATATACCCAGGTTTTGTGTACATTTTGACAAGGAAATATTGGTCGGTATGGAAAAGTAACTTCATGAGAGATTGGAAGAAAAACATTGAGAATTGTTTGGAGAACTAAAGACTCGCGAGATATTGAAGGAAATATTGGACGGTACGAAAAAGTAAAACTGATGAGATGAAACTGGTAAACATAATTAGAACGAATGACACAGATTAAAATGATCAAACAATTCAGATCATGAAATGTCAAGTTTAATATTGAGATACTTCCATAGGAAAGAGAGAAGTATGAATTTTAGCAAGTATAAAGTAAAAAAGGTGGATCACGTGGATCACTAGATTCGCTGTTACATTATTTTGATGGACTGTGCACGTACCAACGTATACATACACGCAGAGTACAGAAAGAGCTCAAGTCTATAACATTGTAACGTATGTATGGAGTGCTCTGCTTATTCCAAAAGCCAGGAACTGTTCTTTTATTGATTGAATAGATTTTTTTCCTTCTCTCTTCTATTCCTTTCCCCGTTTGAAATGAATCCGGTGGATTTTCTCTCTCTGGAGGAATTGGGGAACACTCACGACTCACGTCACTCAAACCTCCAGGAATTCCATCCAGATCATATTGCATGGTAGTACTGGGAGTATGAATAAATATTCCTGGAATTTTTACTAATGAACCGCCCTGTACTCCAGCCAGCTTGTACTACGATTTCCATACAAAACCACAAACGAAAACATGTCGTTTTTCATCCAGTGCACAACAGCTTGAGCTAATTTCCCAGTCAACGCGAACGAGAGTTTCGTCGAGTGCTAATGACAATCTGGCTGGAACGGACTGGAATTGACCAAAAGATGTAATTTTAGAATATTTCTATCTGGACACAGAAGTTGAGTCGTTCCGTTCGGCTCTGGCTCTCGGGATAGAGAAATCTGACCATTTCGCAATTCGCAACAGCCTGCGTTTGATACGTTCCTTCCCAACTAAACCGGATGGACATTTAGTAAGTGGTGGACACATTTGATCGCGGGGTTTGCGTTTGTAATGAAAATGATAGCAAGGGAGTAGGTAGGGTCCATGATATGTACATATGTACATATTTTGCATTTGATAGGAAGTACACGATCATGTACATACTGACTATCATGTACACATGCACATGATGTACATATATGTGTGTACATATGCAGTCTATTGATTTTCTTCCGTTTTCGGTTTTCACTCTAGCCAGCAGAAGAGTGTATAGTCCTGGGAGTATTCTGTGCCTGTGTCGTGTGCTGTGCTGGTGCTCTCAGCTCTTCTCCAGCTCTAGCCAGCCACTTTTTTTTTAATCAGCCAAATGGCAATAAAATCGAGCTGGCTTTCACTCTGGCTGCCTCTGCTCTGTCTGCTCCTCAATGCCCGGGTCTCTCTCTTTTTTTTTTGGTACGGGTTTTCTGTACATTGCATTGGGAAGTGGAGTGGAGAAGCCCCTTCCTTCCTCTCTTGCTCTTCTCTTTTCAATCCATTTCCAGCAGACGGGAAGGGATTCCGCGTGCACTCCAGACTCAACTCTCCAGCAACTCCAGAACTGGCTGGATATTGAGTCTGCTGGAATTTTACTCACTCTCTCCCGTGCATTCTCTTCATCCCCTCTTCTCATCCATGCACAGGCCTTCTGGGCTGGAAATGGATTCCATTTCTGGACTATTTGGATTTCCTTTACCCCGTGCCCAATTGGAATTTTGAACAGAAAAATATTTTAATTAGTTTTTTAGTTTTTGGCGATAATTTTTGAAAAGTCGAATTTTGAATATGGAATGTTAAAGGCTGAACAGAGTGTGTAATTCATAGGATTTGCAGTATTACGCATGGAATGGCCAATACTGATGACCCTTGCAATTCCATGGGCATACCCTTTTCCACTTGCAACCATGTACATTATGTAGTCCAATGCGTCTGTCTGGTCTCCCCTTCATTCTCCAATGCACTTCTCTCATGTGTGACATGCACAGACTGACTGATTTTTGAAGGGTCCCGTGTCCCCGCGTCTCCCATTGCGTCGAATGCCAAATGATTACATTAACAGACATTCTCTGTTGTGAATGTGTGTCTGTCCAATGCTGTATGACAAAAGACCCTGGGATTTTTGTTCCACCGTGTCCGGGTACTCTGAATGGGACAACTAATTCAATTGTTTGGACATTATATACGTGTACTCCTGTCCTGCCAGTGTATCCATTACCCTGTGTGTATGATTTATGGGTTGGATTAAGTGGCTGTGTACTTCTCTTTTTATATTCCAGATCACAATGTTGCGGTTAATGTTAAGGGGACGATACTTTACACTCTGAGTACCCAAAGGAATGAATGCGAGTTAACTAAAAACTTCAACTCTTCTTCGTCTATTTTGTTGGTCAAATACAAATGTCAAACAGATCTCTCTCCGCGGACTTGTTTTGAAACTCCATATAGGTTTATTTTTGATCTTTGACGAAATTTGTTTTCGGGTGAATATATTCTGGGAAGAGTGAATGGGAATCATTTTGGACTGTGTGTAAAGTTCACGTATACACAGAGTTGAAAACTTTGTCTTGTTTTGAATTTTTTTTTGCCCCTTGCAAGAACTATGCATTTGACTCCCTTTCCTTTCAATTCTAAATTCTCAACCTCTTCTTCTTCTCCAGTACAACCGCCGCATATTTCACACCATGCTATCGGACCCATTTGCGTTGAAAATCGGGTGACAAGATGAGAAGGAATGGGTTTTCTGGGATAAGTGTTCGGAAAGGGTCCCCGATACACCAACTGTCATCTCCTCTGTCCTCTTACACACATGTCTGTCAAGTCACTCATTGTGAATGTGTACATATGACAATACACGTCATAATCCCCCCTGTAATTAAACTCAATGGATATTTGGAATTATACTTTCGGAGTTTTGTGTTAATTGGATTAGTGTTCACTACACCCAAATATTATAGTTAGTGACTTTTGTACGTAGTATTTAGACTCGAGTGAGTTATGAGGACAAGCTTCAGATAAGGCATGAACCACCCTATGAAATATATCGTATTGAATAAAATTGAATGGATAGCATTATGGGAGTCATATACGGTATAGTCATATTCTCAGACACACACGCTACGTCATTGTCCCATACATCTCTACCTTACTCAACCTAATTTATTATCCACCCTGTACGCGTAATAAATGTACGTGTGCCCCATCCATATCATTTATTCATCTTCCAACTTTTTTTACAACTTGATCGACACATGTGTACATATGTACATTATGTGTAACAACCAAATGTAACCACATCATTCTTACGTACCAGAGAATGGAGAATCCCTTTTTTTTCTACTTATCCCACAGAGTGCTGGTACGTACATTCTGAATAACACTCATTTTCCAAAGGGATAGGGAAAATTATTTTGATGGACAGCTCAAGCGGTCGGTCCTGGCTTGGTGTGCCTATTATAACACAATGTATTACAAATGTATTATATGCATTACGGCATTACACTCTTCCCCATATGTGTATTTATTTACATTGTTGTTGAATGGAGGGTATGGTGGAATGAGCCAGAGCCAGCACATAATTCTATGGCCACAACTACACACTACAAACCCTATCATCATGGAGGAGGAGAATTGGTCGATTTGACTAGAATTTGCACGTCAACTCGGGCTTTGAAAAAAATGCACATGCGGTTTTCTCTTTAGTTTTTCTGTGTATGCCCGTGTGGAATTATATCCCAATTGCCATGACGTGATGGTAAGTTTCGAGCTCCAGCCTTAACAGTTGACTTGATGACTATAATTATTGGATTATCTTTTATGCTGTCGAGTTGGAGGGAAGGAAAAAAATGGGCAAGGACGTACGATAAGAGTTAAGAAAAAGGGTGGGTGTGGACAGTAGTAGTAAGTACTAAAGGGTAAAAGTGGTAGTTCTTACAACCTAGCTAGCTGTTTAACATGACGATTTAATGTTAACCGCGGAAGGGGTATCATTAAAAAATAAATACACCCGTCTTCTTCTTCTTTGACATTTCGGGAAAATGGGGGTGTTTAACATTGTTGAGGTATTTCGGTACAATTATAGTCCGGGGTTGTTCAGGTAGGATCCAATTATTTGTAATTAAATGGGAATGAGAGGGTATGATTCGGTGGGACCCTGCCTTAGCATTTGAGTACGTGTGAATTTGAATTGCTTACTTAATCTTTATGTCTTGTTAATGTGTGTGTAAGGGGTGTCTGCGATTTTTAGTACTGCTTATTTTGAGCGCTCTATTTTTTCTTTAACCTTTTTGACAAGGTTAAAATTGTGTTGGATGTATTCTAAAATGGTTTAGAGTTTTTAGAAATAGTTGAGATGTACATTTCTATCCCAGTGGTCGAACCGTTAACTGTATAAACTGAACTGTGAAATGGAAGGAAAAGAAACTACCAAAATGGGGATGACAGAGACAATGGGAAAGAGAGGAATCGAAGGATAAGAACCCGCGCGGGCTCCATAAAAACCACATTATCTATAGACCGGGATAGATAGCTCTGAAGAGAGAGAGAGTGTGAAAAATTGATGGACGTACAAGTATACAAGGATAATTCCCGGGGAAATCCTTCTCAACCGAACTGAAACTAAAACTGACAAAATACATTTCTAGTAATTGTATCGAATCGTTCGTCATATAAAATAGTGTGTTTTTTTACATGGATGATTTTTATGTTAGTTTTATTGTGAGGAATGGGTTTGCAGTTATTGTTTTTTCTTTATTCTTTTCTATTTCTCTCTGTATGGGTTTTAATTTATGTTTATTTTCTGGGTATTTTGCATTGGCGGTTCTTGAATCACTACTGTTGTGTTGACTGGTGACGATGAGGACCAGGATGACAAGGAGGACGTTCTTTCTAAACACATTAGCTCCTCTCTGCTCCGTGAGTGACACTCTCATGGGTGTTCGGTTGAAAGAGTCTCAAGTGTCACTTGATGATTGCGGGATATAATGGGGGGTAGTTCTCTGCCTGTCCTAGCTGTAGAGGCTTGACGTTTTTTGAACAGAGATTTCTAATTCCGTTTCCGGTTTATAGTGAAATAAGGGAGTTTAACATGTGGGCAGGAGTAAATTGCCCAACTGGGTTAATCCAACATTGTCAAGTTTGTCGGGTGAACGGTTATCGAGTCAATTAATGCATACCAGATCGATAGTCATGTCTTGAACGGCTATTCTGCCATGAATGATAAAAAATTTTGATTGTTCAAAATTAATGAAATGACTTGCCGACTGGTTAGTGATGAAATCCCAGTGCCTGCGACTATAAGTTTTGTGTTAAAGAGAACATTTTGATTGTATTGGAATTGTGTTAAAATGTTTTTGTTTGCTATTGTGCTCTTTGTTTGCTATCGCATTTGAAATGAAAGCATCGTTGTGTTGAAATTTTAAAAGCTATATGATTTTGCACCATGCGGCGTACCAGGTCTTCCAAAATTCGGATTACCCTCAGCTATGCGGTCAACGCTTTGTGGAGTGTTCAAATTTTTTCGTTCGTTCGTGTTCGTTCAAATTAATTTTGGAAGACAATTTTTAAACTTCAAACTCTAAACCAAAACCTTTCGATATATCCCATTTGAATCCATTTCCTTATATTCTATACAGTCCTCTACTCCTCAACCTCAATTAATTCTGATCTCATCTTGTCTGTCTCTTCAGCTACCTTTTGACATTTGCAGAGCGGAATGAGTCCTGAAGCCTCTTCCCTTTGTCGCTTACCCGTTCAATTTAAATGAACAATAGAATGGTTAATTATCCGGGAGGTTCGTTCAGATGATTTGGAGATTAAGCCTCTTGGCTTTTTCATTCCTTTGCTGGCTGAAGGTGTGAACTTCATTGGGATGATTTTGAATCTGATGATGAGAATCTCTGTGCATTTAGAGTTGATTGCAATCACTCACACGGCCTGTCTATTCTGCTTGTCCGTCTGTCTGTCTCAGCTGAGCAAAGGAAAGCGCGATAGACTCTAATAGTCTTTTAAATGAAAATGAGACCCTCTAGCTAATACGTTAACGTTATCTGGTTAAAACTCAAATGCTAATTTAAAAAAAATCTTATGCTAATGCTAAATATGCTAATCTAAATAAATCTTGTAAATTATTTCCAGTGCTCAGCCTAAGGAACACACAAGACGAAGAACCCCCCGACCCCCAACTGATGAGGTTGGACAATATGTTGATAGCTGAGGGGGTGGCAGGGCCGGAGAAAGGGGGCGGGGCAGGGGCGGCCGCTAATGCTTCGGCGGCCGCGTCCTCAGGCCCCGGCGGTGACAATGCCATCGAGCACTCAGACTACCGGGCGAAGCTTTCCCAAATTCGACAGATTTACCATCAGGAGTTGGATAAATATGAGCAGGTAAATTTCATAGTTTTTGGGGAAAAAAATTCGTTTAAAATTTTGACATTTCTAAGATTTTGGACAATTTCCAGACTTTTTTGGAATATTTTTTTTGACGACTTGACATGTTTCGAATATCGCGCCTTCCTCAAGTTAACGAGGAAGTCGAGTTAACGGCTTTTCTTCAAAACCCCTCTTCTGAAGTTCTGGGTTTCTTGAACTACGATTTCAGCGATTATACTCCTGATACCCATACATTTTGGCCCAGTATATAGCAAGTACCAGGGCTCTTACTGTAACCACCAGTAGCGGAAATTCAAGACAACGTTTCGATAAAAATTTAGTCATAGCGTTCCCCTTTCCCTCAACGCATGAACGGTTTAAAGAGTTATTGAGAAAAAGAAAGAATTGACCCGACTTTGAACGTTAAAACGTTGTCTCAAAATCCCTCTTTTAAATTTCTCGGTTTCTCGTGACCACCAGTAGTGGGACGTCTAAATCCAGTAATTTGCATACAAATTATAGTTATAGCGTTCCCTGTTTGTGTAATTAATGAACTGTTTCAAGAGTTCTCCAAAAAAATGTCTTTAGGTTAGTATTTTTTGAAAGAATTGACTCAATTCTGAACAATTTTTTCAGGATCCGCCGTCCCATTTTTTTTTATGCCGCTAATTTCTCGCCAAATATCACGGCTCCCTCTTCCCATGTCAAAGGTTTCCTCGACCTCCTTCTCCTGAAACTCTGGGGTTTCTTAACTCCAATTCCTACCAAACCCTTTTTATTTGATTCTCCACTTAAGTCGTTTCTAGCACAAATTCTCAACATTAAAATGTCTCGATTTAATTTTTTTAATATAATCTGATATGACAATGTCCGCGAAACTATTGATAATGTTGAATGAATTCAAGTAGAGCTCGCAGCGGTCCGGTTCTGGTTCGGCTGAACAAATCACGGTCCAGTAGCAGTATATAGCAAGTACCGGTGCTTAACTCTAAATCCAACACTACACACGATTACACAAAAAACTCAAATGCAATTATAACGTCCCCGGTCCACGCAACGAACGGAACACACTCAGATTGTCATGTTAATTTCAAATGAATTTATGTTCCCCATTGCACAAGCGAAGAGAAGGAGTTTTATGTTTTAAAATTATTTTTCCAAAATTGCTTAATCGATCTGGGACTACACGTTACATTATGCATATGAGAGACCTCCTGTTTTAAATACCCTCCGTATATGAATATGAACGGAACGGTGTTAGTGTGATGTGTCTGACTTTCTCATTATTTTCCAAAACTCCAATTGGCCAGAGAGCTGGAGTCCTGA
>JAQIXO010000431.1:0-20699 GCA_034700305.1 Protaphorura armata
AACTATTAACGTCAGTCACACATTCACGTATTTGATTTTGAGTCATGAGATCGTGCACAGCTTTCTTAAACAATTTAAGGGAAAACATGTTTAGTTGTCTAATTATGACTTAATATCTAATTATAATGCTACAATACTAATTTGATATCAAGGGCGCGGCGTCATGTTTTGTACGCCATTGACCCCGTAATACTTGGATTCGATTCCCAGCATTGGTTTTAGAAAACTTATTATACGATATCTCCACTAAGGTTTATTAACGCTTGCTCTAGGCAGCCCCGAGCCGACTAGGTGTGGCCTATTGATCCCTCCAACGAGAAATATGCTCCAATGATCCTTGTCCATTTATATCGGCGAATGTGATTTAATAATGTATGTATTTTTCTAAGTACTATTATAGTATTTGTTTCTTTTCGGATTGGGAGAGCCGACAATGAAGCATTTTTACTTGTGAAAGGTCCATACTTTAAAATTGTGCTCAGTGAAGACAACTTGGCAGAGTTTTACGTAACATCCACCTTCAAAGATTATTCGGATATATTGATATATCCTGATCCTACAATGCCATATCTTTTAGGCGTTGTGTACCTACGATGTATAGATGGAACCTCAAATAGGTTCGACTTCCGTGGGTACGTAATTGATGAAAATACAAAACCCCCCGTCTTCAATACAGGACTTCTGAGCCTTTCTGTCCCGCAGCCATGGCCAATTGAAATTCCAATTAATTTCAACACTCCTTTTTTTATTCGTGATGAAGATTTCACTCTCCAGAATGCACGAGTCACAGCATCAATTGATATTGATATTGTGACCGTCAGACTCCTCCCATTATTTCCAGAGAGTGACTTCACATATATTGGACCTTTCGATTACAAAGTTGAGTTATTTTTGAAACCAGGAGTTGGAAAAGGTGATTATCTTATAAAAATGGATGCCACAGACGGAGTCCACAATGCCATATCCTCATATATCAGATTAAATGTCACTGAAGCGACTTGTCGTGGTGAACCGAAATAACCTGTGTTTGGACTGAGGGGTAGTCAAAAAGGACTCACTTACTACAATGCTACACTCACAACCATTCCATTGGCAGGGGATATTCTCCCAGGAGATTTAATTCAAGCCTATGACCCTGATGCATTTTGCTCTGTTCAATTGAAGATTAATTCAGACTACTTGAATATCAACAACAAAGGAGAAATAGTTTTTGTCAAGTCTTTCACGGCAGATATATTGGTAGAAGTTGGACGAACGTGGATCACAGAAGTTGAAGCCGTAGATGAGAAATCCGGGAAGTCCCAAAATGTTCCGTTGGTTATAACTGTCAACATTTAAATTGTTTTCGGCAAAGTTCACGTTTAAATTATATGATTGTTTGATTTAAAAATAAAATAAAAAATGACACCATATTAAAAATTTTCTTTAATGGAACGTGTAAACTTAAATTAACATTGTATGTACTTCTTGACAAAACCGGTGTATTCTAACGCAAATAAAATAGAACTATAAAATTTCATACATTATATTATTATTCATCATCATCACTATGGACTGAATTATTTTGAGCCTGGCCCATGTCATTCAAGTTGTAATAAGACGGCTGGCTCACCCGTTCCAAAGCCGTCTGTTGTTTTCTCATTTTTATTGCCAAGACTATTAATCCAATTCCACAGATAATTAATGCAAATGACACTACTCCGAGTGTGGCAATCAAGCCGACGTTTGTAGCTGCAGCTGGCCCAGATTCTCCATCTGCAGTTGAACTTGAATTCGAGTCTCTGCCTACAACTAAATGAGCCGGTTTGGCATCGGCATCACTTTTTGTCGAGTTCTTTTCGGATTCAGTTTTAAGTGAAGCTGGCGTCGTTTTCGGTATCGACGTGGTAGTGGTTGATGCCCCAGCTTCTTTGCTGCCTATTAAATTTCAGATGATTAATAATTAATAACAATTCTAAACTTTGTCCTTGAGCATTCAATTCAAACCTGGACGAGCGACGATAAAAATTTTGACTGCGGTCCCAGCTTCAGTGGTGACTGTACATATATATTTTCCGAAATGGTTCTCCAGTACGGGAATGAGTTTAATTTTAGAGCACCCGTCTTCCTGGACCGGTTGCACACCTCTCCCAGCACTTTTCTGTATCACAAATACAATTAAATGTGAAATTATTTACAAGAGCCTCACCATGGCGCACTCACAGTAAGCGAATGCGTAGGTATGCAGATTTTTACATAGACTTAGGATATACCCTGCCGAAGAAGTCAGGATTTTCATTAGACCATGGATATGTCCATGAAAATGTCACAGGCTTTGGAATACCATCGGCTTTGCAAATGAGTTCTTTATTTGTGTCACCCGGACTCCAAACAAAAGTCTCTTCAGAAGGACCTTCAATTTTTGGTGGAATTGGCTCTAGACAATACGCGGATAATTAGGTATGCAAAATATTTCCTTCTAGTGAGTTATTCTAAAAATATGTTGGTCTTACTTGTTATATTGATAGTCAGAGTCTTATTAACCCACTTTGAGGAATCATGCAATGGTGCATGACATACGATTGATAGCATTTCCTCCGTGACCAATACTTCCAACTTCGCGAGTGAGTCAATGTCCAGGATTTGAGAACCCATGCGATTCGGTTCGGTTGCAACTGTTTAATTTTGTATATTTTTTTAAAATACCCACCAAATTATACATACATACGTCGCTATAATCAAAACTTACGTGGTTGGATTTGTGTCGTATGATTTTTCCAAACAATAGACCATCGTACACCGTAAGAAAAAAAGTAAATGGATGGATGACAGTGAAGTGTGACCGTTTGGTTTGAAAGAATCGCATTGAGTGCATCTTGTTCAACACTTCCCCGGCTTGTCGAAACAGTAATCAAATCTTCTTTAGGGAGATTGGAAATTTCGTCCCCAATGTCTGGCCAGCATAAAAATCCATTCCATTATTAACCTTTTCATTCAAGTTGCTCTGATAACCTAATTTCCCAAAAACTCTGTAAATTTTCTTACACAATTTTGAATCATTCTTCCCGGAATCCATTCCTGAGTTTCCTCCACCATTAGAATAATGTCCGCCGCGATGCCAAATATGATGTGGATAACGTTCAGATTGAGCGGGAACATAAAAGTAGTCACGTGTTACATCAATTCCAACTCCAAAACACCTAAAGGCTCCCGTATTAGTACGTCGGCCATAGGAGTATCCTCGACGTGCACCACTCCGACCATCTGATCCACCTATTGTCGTGCTTCGACAGTTTCTGGCGGTCGCGGTTCTCGAAATCGATTCTTGTCTGTCAATATGCTGGAAAGCAACAATTCTCACAAATCAATTAGAAAAATACCAAAATAATTTTTATGTTTCAGATGTTTGGATTACCTGGAAATCCCGTAACTCCAATTTAACCTTCTTGCAGTCATATTTAGTCGGACAATCCTTTATATAAATTTTGGGTGGTTTTGTCCCACTCGAACAGCAGACTATGCTAGTGGTCTTGTTTTCAAAATAATATTTGGCATTTGTATCCAGAGTGTTATTTTCACTAACAAATTGAGGCATTGTAATTCCTGGCAAATAAATTAATCTTATCAATTTATTTGCTTATGAAGGCTTTATAGTTTGATAGTGTGGAGGGACTCACCAGTTGTTGCATTCACAATTACAGTTTCGTTACTCTTGTACCCCTCACATTTATAAATTCCGTATGGGGATGACAGTTCTTGAACTTTTAAAATAAAGCCGAGTTTTGGGTTGAATGTGATGGAATCGTTTGTGAGCTTGATTTCATCGTATACCTGTAATATAAATAAGTATAAAATTTAACTAACCAGGAATATAATATATGTTTAGTTCAAAGTTAAAATTTTGTACAATACAGTATTATTCGATGCATTTCTCTTCGTCAATGTAACGGTGGCATCAGGTTGGCACACAGAACAGGGTAGAATGATAGTTTGATTCGCACTGTCCGCCATAACAGTTTTTGATGGTCGACCATTACAAGATGGAGTTTTACACGTTGCCTGTCCTCCATACTTACCCGACGAGTCTTCATAAACTTCTCCGTAAATTAAATTCCGGTTTGTTTCTGGAATTACAATTATTAATTAAATTCAATTAAGCGTAGACAAACGAATTAGTATTAAAATCCTAACCATCTCACCTGCCCAGAAAATATACCGATTAGCCTGTAAGGATTCATCCGTTGCGCTTGTGCAGGTATAATTCCCAGTGATCCGACGGCCAAATCCATTCAAGCTCATATACGAATAATAACGATAAGTGAATGGGTCTTCGTATACTTCAGAAATTCTATGAGATTGTGGAAAAATTGAATGGTATACGTCCTGGAGATCCTACAAATAACACAAATTACGATTAACAATACTCACAATCTCACATATATTTGTTATTCTGAAAGTACCTAATTATTTTGTTTCATTGCTGAGTTATTCTGAGTAAATATTAACTTACTTCCGCCACCGCATATGACCAATGGACAGGGTAATCAGCTGAGCACGTGATGAGTACGTTCGATACCCATGAAGATACAATTATATCTTTGTCATAGAACTCTACGCCCCGATAAAGATCTTCACCCTCATAGAACCACCCACTTGAAATTGACTCTTGCCATTTGGTTTCTAATTCCGGGTTTTTTAATGAATGGCCGGGTAGTTGAATTGGTATTGAAAAGATTGAGGTATTGACAAGAACGGAGCACAATGTCAACACCACACTTATTGTGTGAAGCAAAAACTTCATTTTATCTCACTCTAGCACTAGGGCCAATATCAATGTCAATGTTCACTATACTCCAAATTGGTCACAAAGTGTCTTCATGAATTTTTTTTTGTTATTGCATGGGTCTGGAAGGTCTTTACCCCAAAAATATTAATTACCTAATGTACGATTATATGGCAAAGTGAGTTTGAGTTCAAATCCAAACCTATAACCAGAATGATTAGAATGTGCAACGTATTATGATACATTTATACATAGATTTAAATTGGTGGGAGTATTTTATTGATAAAGCAAACCTTACCCAGTAGTAAAGATATCACATGAAATGGAAATGACAAAATTTGCAGTGTGTAATTAGTGCTAAAAACATCCGGTACACCATCAATGCTTAGTAAAATGATATGAATCGTACGTAGGTGTACCTACTGATTAAATGAGAACACACAAAAACAGATTTACTGAAATCAGAAGAGTAATGACAGATAAAATTGAATTTGGATTGTTTCTGTGCATGCTGTAACGGTTGTTTTGAAGTAGATGGGATTAATTTTCAAATAAATTGTCATAACACATAAAGTAATTTGTATGGCTTATATAAATTCGAAGCCTATTTTGGTCAGTGTTGACGGCATACACAAGAAGATGGTATTTTATAATAAGAATAACAATTTATTACAACTTAGACGGATTAACAGAAGTAATGAATAAGCGAATATCGAAAAACTGTTCATCCATGCTTTAATGGGTTCACATTTTTAATGGATTCAATGCAGTAGTTCTATGAAAGCCGATCTCCTTTAAACTGAAATAAGACCTTTGGTCCAGTTTTCTTGAAGAGTTCTCGTTTCTGTATTTTTTTACCAGTAAGACAACTATTGCAATCCCGGAACAAAGTAGGACCAGTAAGCGTACTCCAAGCATTATTATAATTCCTACACTCAATACAGTCAAATGCCCCATTATATAGAGTGACTCATTCGAGTTGTTCTTCAGTAAATCTGAGAATCCTTTTTCAGCCGCGGACGTGGTTCTCTCAATTTTGAAGGTGACTGAGGCATTACTGTTTGTAGTCGATGTTGTCCATGTTGAGGAAATCGTAGAAGGCACAGGATCCCCTGAAACAATATGTTGCACAATGTTGTTATCTAACGGCTATTTCGTTAATGTCTAATAAAATTATGCACTATAAAAACATTAAAAGTATATGTAACCTTGAATCATGACTACGAAAATCTTGAAAACTGATCCCATCTCATTCTCAGCTTTGCAAATATAACGCCCAGCCATTTCTGCACGTATTTCTTCGAATTCAATTTCGTTCTTTTCCTTTTGACTCACGAAAGAGCAGCAGTTGTTTATACTCTGCACGACACATATAGAATAGAATAGATTATTAGATCACTTTAGGATTTAAAAACAATATTGGATATTCCTATTACGAAATATTTTGTACTTGACGTTACCTGTCCTGACAAAGTCAAATACCCCCATGTGTATACAGGTTTAGGATTTCCACTGGCTGCGCACGTTAATGCTCTATCGGTGTCCCCTAATTTCCACGTAATCTTTTCTTCAACGGGTCCTCTCATTGTAGGTGAAGTGAATTCTACATGTAATAATAATTTCACGATTAGTACGTAAAGGTTAACGTGTATTTTGAATTATTAATTTTGAGGGATAATTTTTAAACTACTGTTACAATTACAAATACATAAAAATGGGAACTTACCTGGCCAGTACACCCGCTGAATCGTGTATGAATATTTATTTGTTGAACTTGTACATTTGATAGATAGATTATTTGTTGATCTACGGCTATCATGTTTCAATTGTAAGTGAGCATTGTAGTGATCCAATTTCCGATCGTAGTCGAAGGTCTTTTTGTACAGCGATTCACTTATAGGCTCAGTCTGACGTACAACATACAAAGATTTAACTTTTAATGTACTAAATAAACATGTAAAAATAAAAAAATTATGAACTTGCATTATGAATCCACTCAACAGGATATTTTGCGGAGCATAAGATTTCCAATTTAGAAATGGGTCGAGATACAACAATATTGTCACCATTAAAATCTAACATTGAGACCACTATGCATGCCCTTTATTACGTAGACCCAAGCCAATGTTTCATGTGGCATGTACCACAGTTGTGATATTTCAGGCTTTCCTAAATTTCGAATAGCAGGGCTACGCTGAGTAGTTGTTTTTCGGAGAAATCGATTCCAATTAATTCCAAACACAAGATGATTGAACATACAATAATTGAAAACTAAGAAAAGATGAAAAAATTTGCTCTTCATTTTGTGTCTAGGACTTGCAAAGAACAACTGATATTTATGTTTAAGGAACACCTAAGTTAGAGGCTACCTAAATTCTGAATGGGTACTGGGAGTAAGTAGTACATGAAATACTCTTAAATCTTGGGGTAGGGTGTCCAGTTTTGCATCACGCGAGTGAATCT
The DNA here is from genome assembly GCA_034700305.1 of Protaphorura armata. NCBI lineage: Eukaryota > Metazoa > Arthropoda > Collembola > Poduromorpha > Onychiuridae > Protaphorura > Protaphorura armata. Next base: position 7,226 of record JAQIXO010000431.1, read on the forward strand.
CCTACAGTAAACTACAAACATCCTGATTGAATAAACAAATGAGCGTACAAATGTGTGCAGAAAGTGATAAAAATACAGTAGTTGAGAAACGCAATGGTATCAAGTAGAATTGCTTTCATTTTGAACAAATAATTTTATTAGTCATAAAGTTTATCCTGTTAGGTCAACGAATAAGAATATTCACCGTCGGATCTGTTCCAGTTCAGTTCATAGTTCATATACCGTATATTACCGAATAGAAGCCCGGGCTTATATTTAAATTTGCCGCCTCCAGACCCGGCTAGTATTTGAGACCCGGCTTGTATTCGGGACCGGTCTCTATTTCTATAATTATCATTGAGTGACTGCACGTTGCATTGGAGTAGCATAGAGAATACCCGGCTTCTATTCGGGACCGGTCTCTATTTCTTCAATACGACTCCAGACCCGGCTTGTATTCGAGACCCGGCTTGTATTCGGGACCGGCTTCTATTCGGTAATATACGGTACATACAAATGATCGACTTTATGAATTGTCATTGTCCTTTTCGCAAATACTAAATCGCAGACTGATAATATGAGGTCGAATTGAACAAACATTATTGCATCTATTCTTGTGTACACTTACACTTTATATGTATAAGTTTGATCCAGTTTGGCTGACTCATACTAAAATAAAACTTGTGATTGTAATTTGACCTAAGCCGTCGGACTAGGAGAGGTCAAATCCTAAAAATTATAATAAGAAAAAATATACAAATAACACGTGACTGTAGTTGACCCAAACAATACATTTTATTTGACGAACGTACAATATTTATGTTAACAAAATAATTGCGACGTGGATATAAATATTTGACACATTTTGCACATACTACCTATTTGTTTCTTTTCACCATGTCCAAATACATTGGATGAAATTGAAGCAAATACAAAACACCTGGTTTGAATCCAAGTACAGTATCATGTCTCAATTGATAACTAAAATCTTTCAAAATAATACACATGTTAACTTTAAGGGTTTCATAAGCTAACCGCATTCCAATGCAATTCCTTGGTCCCAGGCCAAACGGTGAGAATGCATATGGATTTGGTCCAGTTGGACCTGTAAATCTACTCGGGTCAAATTTCTCAGGGTCAGGGAAATATTCAGGATTTCTATGAGCTGCCCATAGAGGAACCATAACAACTGTTCCTACCTTTACATGAATTTGTGAGTCCATGTCTCGTGCGTCAAAAAGTCAAAAAAACAAGTACGTAACAATGTTTATAATGAGCATCACGTTAGGTTCAAATTGGATTTATGGTATGCCATTCAAGATAAATTTAAAGGCGACAGTCTAGACTTATTTATTCGAATGATCAAACTCTTATGCAAACAATGTCTCCGGAAATGAATCCGTGCTGTGAGAAATATTATTTCCTTTGGCGTATGTTTCTACAGTCCTGAGATAAAAAAATTACAAGTATCTTGATTCAACAAAGAGTATATATATGTAGTTTTGGTTGAAAAATTGATTTGTCATTGCATTGCTTGTTCAAACTCTGAAGAAGATTCAGTAGCATTCTAACTGCCGTCATGGCCACAATACGTAGCTTTTTAGTCTTATTAATCAAAATGTTTCAAAACCACAATGAAAATCCGACTACCAATTCCAAGTGCTCCGTGATGGAAAGTGCAACAAATTCAAGCCAATTATACATGACTGATTTGGAGTACGTAGGACTTCGAGAACTGGTTGAAGGTACACTTGACTTATACGAATCAACGGTTTACTCACACAGTCAAATTTTAACGCATTTGGGAAGAGCCCAAGAAGAACTGGATGAGAAGAAAGAAGAACTGGATGAAAGGAAAAAAGAACTAGAAGAGGTTCGTATGGACTTGGAGCTTCTGTGGCACGAAAAGACTGAGTATTTGATGAAGGCTGGTCAAAGAGAAAAAGAGTATGAAATTGAGCGGAAAGAGTTCAATAAACAGATTGATGGGTATGCTAGACTTGTGGCGGATCAAAAACTTCATATCAAAGGTTAGTATTATAGAAAAAAAACACTGTTGTAGAATATAAACGGATTTATTTCTCATTTAGGCATGAAGGAAAGAGAATCGTTTCTGGAGAGTAGGAATGGAAGCATTGACGAAGGAATAAATGAAGACGAGACCAGATTTGGACATCAGATTAAATGTAAATTTTCTACGTTAATGTTACGTACATCCACGGGGAATTTGTATTAATGAGCGTATCTGAAAACTAATTTTTGGAAATTAGATGGCGATATCCCGGAACTTGTCAAGATTTTTGAAAAAGACCCATTAATGGTGAAGGAAATTGACGTTTTGGGGCATGTGTTAAAACTGTCACAAGCCAGCAAGTCGAACTTGGCTCTCACTACATTTCCAATTACTTACCTCAAATGGCTGGCAATTCTTGAATATTGGGTAGGCCAGTATGAAAAAGAAGCTACATATGAAAAACTTATTAAGGAACTGCGGGGGAGAAACGTAACTGTCGTTGTTAGTAAGTACCGAATTAGTTTAACTATGCGCTGTGGTTAGTATACAAAATTATAGTCACCAGTGAATATTTATTTGTTAACATTTCTTTAACAACAGGGCAACTTGAAAAAATTCTGAAGAGAAAGGAACAGAGTGATCTGGGTTGATTGCAAAAACCGTGTGAGCACCTAGTTTTTCAAAGGTATTCGGTATGTGTCAGCAGTGTCAGCAGTGATATATCCAATGGGTTTTCTCTTGATCCAGTTATTTATGACCAGAAAATTTTACAATTAGTAATCAAAATGCAATTTATAACTCAGAAAGGAAAGTTAATAAACATATGTGCTCCGCGGTCAATAATATAAACTTATTTCTATTACTCGCTGACTTGGCCAAACTACAGTGCATAATTGACCGGTGTGTTGGCATACTAACTATGACACTAATAGTATGAACAAACGTAAGAAATGAATATTTCAAATCTTATTAAACTTATATATAAAGTTGCAGTGATTCGTAAATACATACAGAAAAGTCCCAGGTGTCAAAAATTAGCATAGTTTACATAGTTTGTGTTTACCTTAAATTACTCTGTAATCTCTGGGTTGTTTGAATGTAATTGTAAATGTCTTTCCTTTCTCTCCTTCGTGCGGAGACTTTAGGACTATCAATAAAGCATACCTGATATGTGTGAACGCAGGTCTCATACGCACACAAATGAAAACAAACAAACAAACAAACAATACTTATTGTTTATTTAAAGTACGGCACTAGAGCGTACGAGTTCGTCCACATCCACCGTACCACATCCAGTATACATATACAAATCAATCAAATCTCGTAGTCAGGAGACTTCATACTGAAGGGACAACAGTATGAACAACGAAAAACCAGATATTTTTTGATAGATTAAATAGAATGCCTATAAAAGAAATTCTGAACGCAATTATTCTGGTTTTTCGTTGAAACTGGACGCAGAATATGAATTCATTTCGTTGTTAAGCTCAAAAAAAGCTCGAAAAAATCAACAATTTTCCCCTTACAGGCGTCCCGTGCCCAGTACAGAGACTGACCCACCCGGTTAGGCCGAAAGGCCAAACAACAAACCAAGAAGATTCCACGTAGTTAATTGTTGTTATAGGAGGTCTTGTAACTTGTTTACTTCAAAAGTAAACAAGATTTTTCACACTGGGTGGAAAACATTACGAATTCTCATAAGGTTTGGCAATTTCCACCCAGGGTTAAATTCTCATTTGAAACTTACGACCCGTCCGTCATAGGTGCATTGTTGAAGGCTTCAATTTTACCCAAGTTCCTGTAGCAACCTTATCATTCCTTTCAAAATGAAAAAAATGACTTTTTCTTCAAGCACCCTAGTTACAAGACCTCCTATAACACCCATTAAGTGAAATCTTCTTGCAACAAACAATGTGGAGTTGCCCTGAATAGTACGAAGTCTAATCAGATCAAACACTAGTGCATCCCATGAATCCAACTCCGACTCCCAATTTTTCCAGATTCGAGATACAGCGAATCCGGATTCAAATGAATCCGAGGGCTTTATATACAAGTGCATTGGGCGAATCCGACTCCGGATTCGAATCTCGCATCTGAATTCGACTCCGTCTTTTTCCGGATTTGAGATTCGCGAATCCTGATTCGATCGTTCCGAATCCGAATCCGGCCCAAACCGGATTCATGCGATGCACTATCAAACACTGCACGGACATTGCAAAGTTGATTGGAGAGTTATGGTTTCCCACCCCCTTAGTGTTTACATTTTGCACACAAAGCACACATACTGTGAATATATGAATTAAAATGTGTATATTCAAGTTCTTTGGAGAATTTGAGAAAAGAATTATATCACACGGAAGTATTTCCAATTTCAGTTGAACCAGATTAGCAATACACATACATGCATGTAGAATTTACTAGATGTCTTGCGTCTGGAAAGTAAGACACTCTCTATGACATATACTGAAGTACTACAGATCATCAAACTACTTTTCTTAATCGCTTCACAATGACTTCGCACGAGTTCCTGTCTGATAGAAAACCAGTGGTTAAACATACAGTTTCCGTCAGCTCTGAATTGCAAATTCTGAGCTGTCCTCGTCGGCAAGCATATCTCAAGGAGGGCATCTCTCTCCAACGTTATGGTTATTAAGTGATATGAGTGGAAGTAGGAGGATATGTAACACAAAATTAAAATAAATCATTCTACTATTAAACGTATTACTAATATTTTATTCTAGTTAATAAATTTACATTTTCGGAGAAACTAGGGGACGGATCAGTGAATTCAGTTCATTATTAGTCAATTCATCGAAAGGTGCCATCTAGGGACTGATACGTTCGAAGTGTTCAAAGTTCGACCACTTTGGCTGTAACTGACTCCTTCTTCAACCAGAGCAAGGACTTCTTCACCAGTTCGGTTTGTAATTCAAGTTGTTGGTCAAAGAAGTTGAATTGATTTTTATCAAGTCCCGCATAGTTAACTTTAACCATGTTCGGTTGCTCAGCTGCTAGTCGGTGGGCCAAAATATTTTGATCACGGAATCGCCGGATGGACCGAGGAAGATGAGCCCGAAATAGAACAAGCAAAAAATAATGTTTACAGTAGATTGATCCATGTTTAGTGTTTTAATTTACCGAATGTGGACGAGAATGTTGTAATTAATAAGTTTTATGCTTAGAGTATACATAATTACATAGAAGTTATGTACACTAAGGTTTTATGCCTCTCGAGTTTTATTTTGAATCCTGAACTTGTAAATATTCATGGCACAACGGCAACGCGATCCAGGTAGAGCGGATATAGAGCCAGACGAAATTCGAGAACCCAAGTAATAGATGCAGATTAGGATGTCCCCTCTCATTTATGATTCTTTTTTGACAAACTGAATAATTTGGACTCGAACAGTAGGCGCGAAATAATTTTTTGGAGCGCATCACCCTAAAGCGATCCCGTGTGAGCAGTGAGCACTGAAAGCACTTTTGACTTTGCTATTTCTGTAATGTTGAATTGGATGCAATGGAGTCGGCAGGGACCTAAGAGTAGCTCATAAAAGCTTCATGCCAATTTTAAGTTATAATAAAGTGTAAAGTGTTCGTGTTCTCTTATCTTGGATTTATTTATTTTTTGCAATAAAAGTATTTTGTATTCTAACTTGTGGCTATTTTCCCAGCAGAACAGAACTACTACTTGGAAAATAGCCTTTCATGACTGACTATGACTCATATGGATCGAATGATTTGGTCAAAACCAACATAACATCGCGCATCGCCAAGGGTTCAAAAAACTTTGCATTAATGGCGTACAAAATTGAAGGCGCCAGTCTGGATTTATTTATTCAAATGATCAAACTCTTGATGCAAATAAATCGATTCAGTGGTATGAGAAAAGTTATTGATTGTTACACATGCTATTTTTTTATAATCTTGAGATAAGAAAAATTACATGTATTTGGGTTCAACAAAGAGTATTTTTTCATTTGGATCAAAAATTATTCATCATTCCTACTTCAGACGCCAAAAATTCAGTTCTTAGCATTTTTTCTACTCCACTGTACGTCCGGTTCCCGTTCTTACTCAAAATGTCAAGCTTCAAAGAAAACCAGAGTGCTAATCCTAAATACTCTGTAATGGAAAAAGCAAAAAAGCCAGACGGTCAATTAGACATGACTGAATTAGAATATCGAGAACTTCGTGAGTTGGTTGAAGAGACACTTCACTTGTACAAATCAAGTGTGGATTCCCACAACCATACTTTGACACATTTACGAAGAGTCCAAAGAGAATTGACGGAAAATAAAGAAGAATTGGAAGGATTTCGTCGAGACTCCGATCAACGGATTGACGAGTTTACAAGACTTGTGGCGGATCAAAAACTTCATATCAAAGGTTAGTATTGTAGTAAAGCCTCTTTGTTGAGTCAGATAATAACTTAGGTATTTATTTTACACATAGGTTTACAGGAAAGAGAAGCATTTCTGGTGAAAAATTTCAGGAATGGAAGCATTGACGGTGGAAAATTTGTGAGTGAAGCGGAAACAAGATTCGGACATCAGATCGGATGTAAAAAAAAAATTAAGATTGACTTTTCTAATGCGTAGGGTTGCCTTAATTGGGAAAATGCATTAATAAACGTATATCTGAATTATTTGTTTCTAATTAGATGACGATATCCCAAAACTTGTCAAGATTTTTGAAAACGATCCATTAATAGTGAATGAAATTGATGTTTTGATTCATGAGTTACAATTGTCCCAAGCTAGCAAGTCAAACTTGGCAATTACGAAATTTGAAAATATTTATGTCAAATGGCTGAAAATTCTTGAGTGTTGGGTTGGCCAGAATCGAAAAGACGCTACATATGAAAAACTCATCAATGTACTACGCGAGAGAAATGTAGATGTTGTTGTTGGTAAGTACAGAATTTTGTGTGTGTGTCTTACGGAACAATATGTGGCAATCTATATCTTGAACTGACCCCACAAAAATAATAAACACCTATACACCCACCAGTGACAAAATGTGAATTGATACTAATATTTATGAACGTTTTCATGGAATAACAGATCAAGTGGAGAAAATTCTAAAGGAAAAGAGAACGGATTGGCCTGCCCTGTTTGAAAATACAGAATGAGTCATCCGACTTTCAAAGACATTCAGCGTTCAACATTCTTGATATCTCCAATATGTTAATTTTCTCTCACACAATTAATTCTTTATTAACAGTAAAACGTCACCATTTCGTTATATAAATGCAATTTGTTACCCACAAAATTATAAAAAAAATTATATAGATATAGGTTGCGCTGAATAAAATAAGCCTATTATTTCTCGTTTACTTGAAAAATTACACATGATCCGTAACTCATTTACTGCGAGGGGCGGACACTAGTAATATGAACAAATACCAAAAATAAATGTTGACTTCTTTTCTACAGCTTTCATCTTCAATATTACGTATAGTTCAAAAACTGGTGACATTTAACATTTCTGTGTACTCAGTAATACGGTCAGCAAAAATTTGCGGCAAGAATAAAATTTAGTATTATGTTGGAGTAATTTCAAAATTGCATAGAAAGAAATTCTGCAAGAATGGAACAATTGGTTCATGGCAAAATGAATCCTCCAAAATAAATATTGAGGACACCAGTCTGGATTCGTTTACTCAAATAGTAACACTCTTGAGGGCAAATATTGCCTACTCAAGCCGGCTCCGTGTTATGATAAACAATTATTTATTTTTGCACAAGTTTGAATAATCTTGAGATAAAAAAGTTGGCACAGTATTTCGGATGAAAAATCATTCATCATTCCTACTTGAGACTGCGAACTAAATTCAATAGCTTTTTTTCGTACTGCCCATGCCGGTGCGCTCCGGATCATACTCATAAAATGTTTCAAAACTCTAAAGAAAACGAAGGATCGGATTCCAAATACTCTGTAATAGAAAGAGCAGTAAAATCTCAATTAGACGAGACTGAATTAGAATACAAAAAACTTCGTGAATTGGTTGAAGAGACACTTCACTTGTACAAATTAAGTGTGGATTCCGAAAACCATACTTTGACGCATTTGCGAAGAGTCCAAAGAGAGTTGGAGGAGGCGAAAGAAGAATTGGATGGAGTCCATCGAGACTCCGATCTACGGATTGACGGGTTTACTAGACTTGTGGCGGATCAAAAACTTCATATCAAAGGTTGGTATTAGTACAGACTGATCTGTATTATAGCAAAGTCCGGGATCTTACGTTAAATAATAACTATGTATTTATCTCCCAATTAGGTCTGAAGGAAAGAGAAACCTTTCTTGTGAAAATTTTTAGGAATGCATGCATTGACGAAGTACGATTTATGAATGAAGGAGAAACCATGTTTGGACATCAGATAAATAGAATGTAAATTTCTTAAGATTCTTGAATAAGAGAATTCTTCTCATTTGGTATTCTCTAATACTAGGGATACTTTTGAGGGTAATTCGCATTAATACGCATATACCTGAATAATTTGTTCAAAATTAGATGGCGATATCCCAGAACTTGTCAAGATTTTTGAAGACGATCCGTTAATGGTAAACAAAATTGACGTTATGAGCCATGTCTTAAAACTGTCACAAGCCACCAAGTCAAAGTTGGCTCTCACTACATTTCCAATTATTTACCTCAAATGGCTGGCAATTCTTGAATGTTGGGTTGGCCAGTATGAAAAAGACGCTACGTATGAAATACTTATCAAGGAACTACGGGAGAGAAACGTAACTACCGTTGTCGGTAAGTACATAATTATTTTCACTGTCCACTGCGGGTAATATACAAAAATAAGTTTACTGTACCTACCAGTGACTATTTTCCTAATAGGTAAACTGGAAAAAATTCTTCAGAGAAAGAGAACGGATTGGCCTGCATTGATTGCGAAAACAAAGTGAAGTCAATCCTCAGATTCTCAAAGACATTCTGGTTGACTCATCACAGCAGTCCTGATATCTTTAACGGGTTGTTCTTGATACAATTATTATAATTACATAATAATACAAATCATTTTTCCATCCAAAAAATTAGAACTTGCATCCCCAATAAATCGAATCAACGAAAAAAGTTAATGCGAATTAATTATTGTTTATTTGTCATTTTGCCGTATAGGGTTGCACAATTATTATTCCGTTTCAAAATCGATAAGCCAATGCGGCGGTGAACAAGTAAATGGAGTCCATAACGCCTCTATAATTAGTAATAGCACAAGAGTGTAAATTCTCTGGTTGTGAAACGATTTCTCCGTTGCATTGGTCAGTTTTGCACGTACAGTCCTTGATTGCTGATAAAGGTTTTGATACACGCTGTTCAGGATGATGAAATTCTACACACCCCCATTGTTTGACAGGGCCACCGTGACATGATCTGTCCACGTACAATCTGACCTCTTCGCCAAGGGTCAGGTAGTGAATGCTGGTGTGACAAAATGGTTCTCCGGCAGCGTGTGGAGGACATTCTCGTAAATAGGTTGGGTTGCTATCAGGATTCAGACAATCGACTGGTGAGTCCGGCAGCATGGAATTGTAATGGCATTCGTAGCATTTCAAACCTGAAATTGTGTAAATATAAATGTTTCAGCAACCATGTGCAAAGTTTTGAACTTTTGATAAACTAGAATTCTAACATTAAGTATTTTATAGTGTAATGAATATTACATACCAGACACGAGATGAAAATCAAACACACACAGTAAAACTGTGCACAGGAACACAATGAAGTTGGATTTCATTTTGATATAAATTCCGCTGAATAATTTGATATGTTCAGAGCTGAGAACCCGGATTCCAAATGCAGGAAATCGAGCAGGATTTGTGATTGGGAATGGGGTTCGTAATGAGGAAGACTGATTCGGGTTTTTAGGACACCATATACTACTAGTACAATGTCATCAGTCATAAGAAGGGCATTAAAAGTTGTAGAAACAATTGATTGTTTTTAACCACCGACAATATTTCATGTATCAGCAGGTGACAGGTGTGACTAACTGCGGAAGCATAACATACATATTATTTGCCCTGGTTTAAATTAACAGAGTTTAATTACATTATTTATACCATGGATCATATTCAAGGTGGACCTCGTTACTCCTTGTACCATTTCTCGTATGGCCGAGGGAAATTTTTCCATAATTATCATGATGAGCATTTCGGCCAAAGAAATTGTATGAAATTCCTGAAATAGTTTGGACATAACGCAGCGAAGCACAACAGCATACAAAGCAAACGGCAAAGAAACTGGATATGATATGCTGTGGTATTTCAAATGCGCAATGTAATTCTTAATTATTGGCTCTGATTCAAAATTATTTTGGTTTGTTTCCGTGAGTATTACCAATGCATGTCATAATAGTCATAAGTCATAATCGCAATTGCGTACCTGGTACACAGAGACAAGTTAGAAAAACCAACAATTACTTTCATTGTAACAACGAAATCTCAGCATTCATACATAAGTAATCTCGCGATCCAGTTTCACAATAATGAGGTCACTCAAGTTAACAATTTTGACTGCGAACGTTCTAGTTCTACTTCTGCAAATTCCAGGTCGAAAAATAATTCACACTTTGTCAACCTCCTTAGTGCACAGTTTGTAATATTGAAATGGTTTTGTACAATTTTCCAGGAAATGTATATTCCGAAGATATTTATGTCAAGAAAACTGGGAAGACGCGCGAGACACTTCTTGCAACCGGAGACTATCTTCCGGTTTCCGTTTTCGGGAGAACCTTGAAGTATCACAAGGAAGCGTACTCACTTGAGGAGTATGTACCAATATTGGCTCGTCGTAAAGGACAAGGAAGCACTAATTATGGAATCACGTTTTGGCCTAAAACTTTTGAAACTAATTTAAAATTGGTTCGGAAATCAGCATCGCGTGTTAAATTCATACTTCATACAATGCGCTCGTAAGCAGTTGGCAATTAAGACGCAATAATAAAAAATAATTCAGATGCATAAAGTTGACTCAAGACATTCAAGAGGATTTTCATTCTGGAATTTTGTAATAGGAAACCGGCAGGAGAATTCATAAGTGGCAGAAACTTGACGACTATTCGGATATCCACTTGGAATGCCAGCGCGGATGTGAAAATTTTGGTTCATGGCTACAAACAACGTGGTTCGAGTGCAAAAATGCCACAGGCACAAAAAGATGGTACTTGATTTTATACAGGGTGGTTCAAAAGTCAAAACTTCACATTGACACCTCAATTTACATTTTACAGTTTCAAATTGTGTATAATTTTTTAGCTTACATCATAATGAACAGTACGTACAACATCGTAATCGTGGATTGGGAAGATTTGGCCAATGAACCAAGTTATTTTGAATCAGCCATGAATGCCATCAAAGTTGGACGAAGAATAGGAGAATTCATCGTGGCTTTAAAGAATCGTGGATTTACTTCAAGCTATACGAATGTCCATATCATTGGATATTGTCTGGGGGCACACGCTGCCGGAGTAGCTGGTAATTATGTTCAGCATCACAGCGGAGGTGGTGCGTCAATTTGGCGGATTACAGGTAATTTTAATTTAATTTACAGGGTGGTTCTTATGTAATCAGGTTAATATCATTAAGGCTGTACCTTATGGTGTCAAAATTCTTAATACTCCCATGGTTACAACTCTTAGGATTGGACCCAGCCGGACCTGGATTTCAAAGAGCCAGGCCGGAACTCCGATTAGACGATACAGACGCAAAATTTGTAGACTGTATTCACACAAATGCAGGGGAAGATCACAGGAATGGTGAACTTGGAATTACAGATCCTTGTGGAGGTGTAGATTTCTATCCAAATGGTGGAGTCTCACAACCAACTTGTGGTGACATTCATGCAGTAGGAAATCTAGTTTGTGAGTACAAAACAGTGCGATTGTCGTAACAAAATAATTGTACCAAAAGAGGAGTAGGAAACCTTAATTGACTGTTTCATTTTATTAAACATGTAATTTTTATAGCCAAGTGTAGTCACCGGAAGGCTGCAGATTACTATGCCCGGTCAATCAAAGGAGAAAAGTTTATGAGCTGCAAGTGCCGTAAGAGAAAATTTCGGAGTGTTACCAGTCTGCAAGCATTTTCTTTTATAATTTCCTAATTTGTCAAAAAATGTGCTTGATTTCAGCGACCTGGGGACAGTACATTAATAAGGTGTGCCCATGTGAGGTTGGACCGTTTATGGGGGAGTACGTCCAACCAATGTGAGTCAAAATTTTGTAACACTACATTTTAGTCGTAGTTTGACTGGTCCATCTTTTTTCTTAGATCAACTGGATTACATCAACTGAGAGTTTTTGAATTCTCATTGTTTGAAATATTTGAGCAAATGGGAATTTTTGGAGACGTTGACTAAATTAATTAAACAATCCAATTATCAACATGGTTGATTTTAATTACTGGCCAAAAATGGAATATGATTTTGTTAGTTCGTAATGATTTTAAAAACTTTGAACGAAATAAAATATTCATAAAATGGTTTGAAGTCTAATAATAACATTTCAAAAATGCTGCACTTTTATTAACGTAACTCGGGTACTTTAGGAACATTACAAAAAGTATTTAGGGAATTACTGATTCGCTAAGTCATTTAAGAACTTATTAATTAATTAATTAACAAACTCGCACACGCATCCACTATTTTCCTTTGAGTTCTTCCCCTTCGATTAAATCATCCTCCATTTCCTCAAAGACTTCCCAAGATTTTTCAGGGATTGTCGGGAAGTTCAAATTAAATGGCATTTTTGTTTGTTCCGGCTCAGTCAAGGTGATTCCACCTTCTTCCAAGGCAGTCAGGAATAAGTTAACCTGAAATGAAATACATGCACAAATTAATTAAAAATTGACATTCACCATGGACATAGTATTCGTCATTCGTATTTTTATTCATCTATAATAACATACCTTTTCCTTTTGTCTATCATCTGGCGTATACGCAGAATACACTTCTGTGATTCCTGACTCTAGACATCTCCTTGCCAAAACTTTTCCGACCGCTGCAACAGCTGACGCATCCTTTGTGCTAAAAATTCCGTAAAAGCAAAATTAGTATAATAATTTCGGTACATCAAAATAACTATAAGGATAAGGGAACCATTTTTCATCATTTAAAATTCAGATTACATTCATAATTTAAAAAAATAAGTTTTAATCATTACCTGTACAAGAATTTCTTAATGCACCATTCCTTTGTTGAAGCACTGACCGGGACTTGACCTTCATGGTGTTGAATCTTACCAATGATATGTCTTGTTGTGACCTCGAGTGTGACTCTAATCAAAATAAAAAATAATTAAAAAGTCTGGCAACTTTTGTAACAGTAGCGAACTATTTTAGAAACTATCTATTAGAATAAGCTTACTTGTTCCAATAACATCGTCCAGGCTTATCTAACCACCAACCATCAGGTTTGTTACCAATTCTGAGCCTTTCTAAATTTCTTGGATTTCGATTCTGTACAAA
>JAQIXO010000432.1:0-20697 GCA_034700305.1 Protaphorura armata
GTCAGGGCATGCCGGGGTACTAGAAAAAAAATATGGCATACCTGCTTCCTCGTATACATGTAATGACTCTCCCTTGTGAGTAGAGTAATCTTTACTTTGGCGAACAAGAGAAGAAAAAAATATATCCAATGAATCAATTTGTTTGACGTTCTTACTGATGCCCGCACTACTGGACTCCTCTTGTCCACCGAAACCGACAAAATACTCACTGAAAAGAATGAAAGGATTTGATTCTTTGTAGTACTGTGGAATTTTCTGAAGAAAAGTATCTGTACCGTGTACAGTGCAGTGCGTCGTGTCTGTGGAGCGGGGTTGTACTTTGTACCTACAATGCAATGCATTGTGTGTAGTTTAGTTCAAAAGGATAAATCTCAAGGCTTTGTTTCCAAGAATATGTGAAATGTGAAGTACTTTGAAGATTTTGTTCCAAAATTCTATGTATCAGTGGTACTCGTACGAAGAGGGATTTACTCTAATATGTAAGCCGAAAAGGGTTTAACGGGAATGCGTCTAGATTTTTAGACGCATCTTATATCATAGGATACCAGAATCGCTATAAACTCTACAGGAATGTGTTTTTTTTTCTTCTACTTTTAAAAACTTTGTAAAGTAATGTATGTATGATTTCGATCCTTCCTTCCGTTCTGACTCTTTTGCAATAAAGAATGTTTTTTTATGAAGAATAACTGCCGAGAAAAACCGCACATTTTAAATTCCTGACGTTTGAGATACGTGGAAAAAATTGAGAGAACTTTGAGAAAATATGTTACTTTTACTTTCTTCAGGATTTCTAACAATTTCAATGGGTAGAATGCGCCAGCGAAAATTTCTAGGTTAAAAATGTGTTATAAAATGTCGATAAAGTAAACTACGAATACAAAACTATAGGTAAAAGATATTAAACTGTAGAACAAAATTAATATCAAAATCGGAAATATTTTTTAACTAGTTGACTCCGAGATTCACACGAATAAAATTTTGGCGATTTTCATTCATAAAATATTTGAAAAATTTCGATCTGATATTTTACTAGAGTAAACAGTCAAACTAGTAATTTTTAATCGGTCTTTTGATGTGTCATGATGTCAAACTTGAAATTCGAGCATCAAATATTTCAAGAGTATCGGATATCGTAATATTGACGGAAATTGTGTCGTACAACATTCAAGTAAGTTCCAGCTAAAAAATATTGAAGACAGACAAATTCGGTTAAATATCAATTTAAAATCCTTAGGCCTACGCACACTGCATTCTCAAGTTTCAACATTCTAAGAAATTTCCCTCCAGATAACATTTTCCCAATAATCTCAAACTTTTGTCTACTTCTTTTTGGTTTCAGTTTTTCTGAAGCATTACATACGAGTACTAGATAAAAATTCGTAGAAATAAAAATGCTGTTTGAAACTGAACAAAAAGTCCTCGAGGTCAATTCACGTTTGAGCCACACACCACGCCACGCGCAGAGATCGACTGCATGGAACTGGATGTGGGCGTTTTTATTATAGATTGATGTTACGAAGACATAATTGTTTCAGTGGGCACAGTTCCCATGGATTAAACAAACTCAAGTCGTCTACTTCAGTTTTAGACCCTTCAGTTCTTTATAGAGAAGAAAGAAATCAACCATGCCCTGTTCTAACGAATCTCTTTGAAGAATAGCTTATCATACCATCGCATCGCTTAGATATCTGGATGAAATTAGATGCTCTCTTTCTATTCTCAAAGTAAAAGTTTTTGGTCTTTGATAATCATATAACCTTCAGACAGATCATGCACATCCTTCATAAACTAAACTCTTTTCCTCAAGGTCGTCTCACTGCAGAAATTTCAGACTAAAGGAAAAGTGTGGTGAAATTGAAAGCCTTCTGCGTTTGCATCACCTGGGACACTGTTACGCAAAGTTACAATGTGTGACGGAAAAATTAAATTGAATCGTTATCAGGTCACATTGTGTGCGTGAAAGAAAGTGTTTTCTCCTCAGTCTCAATCGATATGATGAAATAATTTCAATAGAATTATACAGACTCTGGAGTTTGGATCCACAGCCAATCGTACTGGAAATCATGTGGTGATTAAAATTGTAACACCATACTGCTGTAAAACCACTCTAAAAAATACTATTCTAACCTTAAAGAGTTCCAGTTGTCTAGACATGTGGACATATTTTTTTTCTAATTTGTATCACGAACCACGTGATGCAATCCGTTACAGGGACATATGTAGTCTGGCTAGTCAGAATGTGTTCAAATACTACATTTTCATGACAATTCAAACAAAAGCGTGTAATTAGTAATTTACTTTATTTTCTCTGTTTCGATATAAAGAAACAAAGTAAGACAGACGGGGGAGCCAAGTTGACAGACTAATGTTGTGAGTCTGAGCCTGGAGCCGTCTTGCTCTACTTTTGACAAGCACTAATTATAATCAAGCTTAATGAATTCCACGAATAGGGACGCACGGTTAGATATATATATTTATGTTAGTGTGTCAATGCCAATGGGACAAATATGTCTTTAGCAATACCTAGTGTAACGTGAGCATAGTAAGTGCATTATTATAAATTTTATTAATATTAACAATATATGTTAATGTAAAACACCATATGTAAATTGATGAGAAATAATAGATGTAAAAAAATATATTCAGTTAGACAAGTAGTTTGACGTAATAAACCACAATAATTCAAGACATTGATGAATAAAATATATTATTTTTAATTCTTTTCAAGCTCTATTGATTTAAAAACTTTCATGTTCATTCAAAATACAAATTCTGCATTTCATAAGACAGAAACGTATTCGAGATTAAGTTTCATTTGTCTTCTCGAAAATTGCAATATTCAGTCTAAATAACTTTTATGGTCCAGAATCATAATTAAGGGCGAGGAACGTAAATATTGTGCAAGTAATCTCATGGGTAAAATATTTAAGACGGCTAGAGAGGAAAATCTAGCAAAATAAAATTTTCACACGTTTCCAAAAATATCACGGTGAAAATTAATTTTTTCCCAGCCAAAGCATTGCATTATTTTCTTTCAACCCTCTCGTGTCTCAATTTCAACGTGAAGAAAATCTTTATGAAGGCACTAGCACACAAAAGAAAGTCAAGTCTGAGGACCAAGTCAAGAAATATAATTTATTGCTTGACTTGCCTTTTGTATAAAATGTTTGGACTCATGTACTCCACTCCACTGTACGTTATATAACTCCATAACCATAACTAAGCACTTATTTTTCGAATAAGATCCCACGCTTAACAAACTTCCCATTCCTGCGCTGCGCTACTGCATTGCATTCCCTAACATCTTATTTTTTCAAAATTTATCCGACCCCTACGCAAAGCGAACCTCCCGCCTGTGTACAATAATTGAAAAATGATTAAGTCTTTCTTTTTCAAGTGAAACCATGGGGTTCTGTCGACTCAAATTTGTCAGCCTCCAAGATGCGGCTCTCAGACCACGCCTTACAATTCTAACCGTCGGAATTGCAAAGGAACGACAAGTACTACAGATGCTATACAAAAATTCCCAAAAGGGTCGCTCAATACTCACTTGAATACAGATATGCGTATCCCACCTTCCAAAATGCATCAAATGTTTTGAACCACCCTGTAAAAAATAATGTAGGGTAAAAAACAAGACACATGCATACAACGAGTGAACCCAACCTCTAAATTTGAGTCCATTATATTCCAGTGTATTACTTTTTTTGTACGCGACAGACTATAACGTAGAAAAAAAAACTCTTGGTAATCCTGAGCCATTATTCAAACCTTTGCTGTGTAATGCTATGCCTCACTTTCTCCACTTTCTCCAAGGTTTTTTTTTCTTTGCTTGCCTGCCTTAAGTTCGTTTTCCTAGAAGAACCCGGATGGTTGATGAATAATGGGGACTTGGTTAATTCTTGTTCAGTGGTTCCTTTTTTTGGACTGTTGGTGGAAAAGAAAATTCCACCAAGAGAAGAAGAGATTCTTGAGTCCTTATTTTCTTCACTATCTTGTGGTAACATGCAGTGAGTGTAAGGATTTGTGAATACTACTAGTTCACTAGGATTCTTTGAAAGGATTATTCTTCTCTTTGACAGTCACTCTCTCAGTCTTCTCTCATCATGTCTCTCTTCTGTGCTATTATCAACTATTTCCACTGCATTTTACTGCAATTTCATTCTTTGTGGATTTCTCAAGAGTGAAAGTTTATGTTGAATTGTTTTTCTTTGACTGGATTAGCCTAGGCTCTAAGCTATACAGTAGTTGGGTATGCAAACAATAGTCCATCTCTAAACTACAAAGAAAATACGAAAGGAATTCTTGTTTAATTAATGCCCACAGCTAGTTCCTTCTTAACATTGTAATTTTAAATTCCTAGGACTAACAATATCGAGTGTTTCTTGTGTTGAAGTATTTCTACAATCAAGTTTTCTGTTTTCTCATGCCCTCCAGGATGGCAAACCAATCTTCACCAAGAATGCGCGATACTTTTTGACCATGTGTGGCTGGGAGTGCCATTAACTCGAATAATATGACTAAATCGGTACACAGTAATAAAGATTTGCTGGTTGAAATGTGGACATTACTAAAATAATGAGAGAATTTTAGAGCTTGGGCTTGGGACTCTTGATAATTGTAAGATACATGTGTGTTTGTTCGATTTGTTCAAAGTACAAAACCATTTATGCACCCAGCTCTACTTACGCCCACACAACTTTTAAAGTTTAATTCTTTCAAAAAAGATGTAGAAAATTAACTTGTTCAGCTCTGAAGAATTCTAACTGCCAGTAGAATTCTATATGAAGTGATCTTCCAAATTACTTGGGCGGTTGGAAAACATCCAAATTCATAAAGTGTCGAATGGAATTAATTAAGTTTTTTCTGAAATTAGGGCAATTAGAGAATTTATTTTGCAAAACTTATTTGGAATTAGATCGTGCTCAGAAAATTTTCCCTAATGCGACTCTTAACAAATAGGCTTCGAATAAATGGCATTCATATTCGTACTAATGTAGACATTCATACCACATTTTAAATTAAATCAAATCATTAGTGCAAAGTGGATGAGAAAATAAAGCACATCATCATCTGTTAGGCAGTGGTCTGGGAAAATTATTCTGCTCATTTCTCAGAATTTCAAATTTTACATAAGTTTAACTTGATAAAAGTGGAATTAAAAAGTAGTCAAATAATTAATTACAAAGAAAACTCTGCACTCAAGTACTTAATATTTTTGAATATAAATCTGACATCATAGAAAATATTTACCTACATGTTCTTTTGCGTCCCAGAAAGTATATAAGTTTTCCTAACCAAAGTTTAATTTCTACCACTCCGCATTATTATCTCAAGTATTCGTGCGATGTTTTTCGTACGTCGAGATCCGCTACAAGTAACACAGAAATTAAATTGAAGTAAGCCGGTTTGTATTGAACACTTCTAAGAAGAAAAAAGTTCAAAGACCAAGCTGCCCTGCCTGCCTTGCCTCCTTGAAAAACTCAATTTAATTTAAGAATTAGGAGTGCGAGTATACTTTCCTCCTCAACAACGTTCTAAGTTTCTCCTCGACGCGGCGAATTACACTTGAGTCAACTTAATGGGTCAGACTGACAGAAGTAGAAGTGGGTTTTCGGAGTTCTTATGTTCCCATGCACCAGTGCACTGCATCTCTGCATGTTAAGGAAACTAGGATGTGTATAATCGTCTAATTAAGTCACTATTGTGAAGTACTTCTACTTCTTGGTTCATTACGGCTCTTGGAATGAGAATAAGATGCGTTTCTCTCATTAAATACGGATAATAGTCAAGGCGAGGAGGATGGACGATGTGAAAACTGAAAATGGAGGAAGACAAACGACCTTCAAAACTGCAAATTGCACTTCGTAATGACGCCCTTCATGCTAGCTATCTACTAATGAAGTGTTTTTATTTATTTATAGGGTCAGATCCGTGGATGTGGTTAGAATTTTCTATTCAATTTTCCCTTTAATTGATAATTCACAGTAAGGTTTGGTCAAACAGTCCACGACGTTTTCAGAATTGTATAATATGCTGCCTTTTCTTTTGTCTATCGTATGAATCCGACAACCTCTAAAATCGGAGAGTTGTCAGGCACAGGCACCAGCTCGACATTTAATTTCCTCAAATACCTCAGAGCGTGTATTAATCGAAAAATGGATTTTTATGATTCGCTCATGACGTACACATTTATCTAAGATGAGATTCATGTCAGTGAATGACAGATAGACAAACATGATTGTCAACAAACATCAGAGGAGACGACGTGGATTGTTGGAGTGAAAATAGGAAATTGTCAATTTAAGAGTTTTCCGGTGCTTCTGTCAACGGGACCCCCAGTGTGGAGACCACACAGTGCACAGTGGTGTAAGGCCCTTGTCCCTGTCATGAAATCGATTGACACCAGATATCCTCGTCACTTCTCTTACTACTCTTGGCAAACAAAGTCGTTTAACTTTCTATCCGTCCTCCTTGGTGTTGTCTATAAAGTCCAAGCTTTTCGGTTTTCGCTTTTTACTCTACTTCTGTTTTTTGGCCCCAAAGGAGATGAAATCCAAGTTATTTTCTACCCAAGGTTTTTGTTCACACTCAATCTAATCATTGGAAATAATGACTTGTCGTCACCACAAAGCAAAGTCACTCAAGTGTTTTCTCCTATTCCATTTTTGGCAAAATTGTTTTTCTTTTGCCAGCGCCTGGCTTGGGTGGGTGAAACGTTAACACATTTTTCCTCGGATCAAGTGCTGGGAAATGCATTCGGTTTGTAGGTGTCAACTTACGGTTAAGGCGAAAGCAGTTTACGTTCCAAGGGTACATTGTGGGTCACTGGGTCAGATCGGATAGTGTTTTGGAATAAAAAATCTTCAATGATGTCAAAAAAAATCGACACCAAGCACCGCTTGACTTTTCTATCATTAATTTGTTCAGTGCGGGCAAGGAATTATCTGTTTATTATTTTCTTATTTGAGAATGAATCGATTACTTTTGCAACGGCATATTATGCTATCATTGAAGTTTATGCGCTCAGGATTTATTAATTCAAAAGTTCTGATTGCGAATGCCAATGGTACATATTTTCGACAGCACAAATTATTTTCCGATACCAATTTCTTGTTACACATTAACTTTGGCAAATTAGTTGAGGTTGCAATTGAAGAATCCACGTAGAAAAGGAATATGGCGATTTCCTTGTCACTTATTGAAACTTACACCATTCTACTAGATTCTTACTACCCGGACTAATTTGCAATTACAAGTTGATTATTAAACCCGGAAACTTCGAATTAGGCCTCACGCGATCACCAATCTACATTTGACATTCATTTCCATTTTTTAATCCATATCTAGGAGGAAGCCTGACATTTATATCCTACCCTTCCGTTGCCTTGTAAGAAAAGAAAGCCAATTAGACCCACATAATCTAATGTAATACCTTTTAAGTTCTTGACTATCCTATGACTCTGACTCTGACTGGCAGCTGCTAGCTGGTTCGAGATGCCATGCCATGCCGTGCGGTAGAAAATTCGTGTTCTCTGTGACCGCCAGCTTAAGCTTTCTCATTCTACGGTTACGGTACCGCACCGGCACTTAACCGAATTACAAATTCTAGAGAAAGAGAAAAAAAATGAGTACAGGTTGACACCACACGTCACTCCCAGCGCGTGTTCCACAAATGAGAAGACACGCACGCATGCATGCTAGCTGTCAAAAACAATTCTAACCTGGATATCTGGTAATGAACTTATTTAAACAGAGTCAAATGTTACATGGATGCATGTTATGCATTGAAATGCGGTCATGGAAGTTCAGTTCCATTCCATTCCATCACTCACAACACATACTGTCAGTTTGGGTAACCCATATTAAACAACACAAGGTTCTTGGGTGTGGTTCACCGCATTTAGTCTTCAAATGAATCCACTAATTGATACTTACATCTACTACACTACAGAGAAATCACCTTGGGAGAAATTGAAACACCACGTAAGGTATTTTGTGGTTTAGGATACAAAAAGGTCAAATCGCTCAAATGAAATCCTGCCCTGGCAGGCCGGCCACATTTGGCCTCCAAAAAAACAAAACTATGTATTTTGCACGTATTGCAATGTGCAACATGTGGTTGTTTTTTAAAAGGGAGTAACGAGAGAAAGTATTTTTCCCCGTACAAGAAGTCCAACATGATATTCGTGATAACGTCGAATACAGCAACGCTCATTAGAGATACAAAAACTGGCAATAGGAGTACAATTTATTTGCTGAATTAGTCCAGCACCCAAAATTAATGAGAGAGAAGATACCAGGTAAATACGTAGTAAGAGTCACACGTACGGTACTTCGTATGAAATGTGAGTCATGTTGTGCATGTTATACTTCATGTTCTAGTATCCCAAGTATTGCAGGCCCTGGAACCAATTATTCCAATTCGGTTGATTGTACTGAATTAAAATCAAATTAACTCCATTTTCTGTGTCAAATATTACACATTATGGTAGCACTCTACTATATTTACTCACACTACGACTGTTAGTAAATTAATCCTAGGTATTGAACGAGATCCTATGTAAATTAGAGGCTTTTAGTAACTAGGGCGAGGCTCCCTACTTAGAAATTTGATTAATGTATACATAAAAGTGGGTTTCAGTTTGACTAGACTATTAATTGACATCCTATATTATTATGCACTACAATTTACAATACAAGTTCGGACAAGGAAGGTACTTTTAATGTAAAATAAAATGGGTCATGTCATTTTAAGTGCCCCGGATGAGCCAGAATAAATTGGTCCTTCACGTGCACATTTAGCCCAAATCATACTCATTCATAATTTTTCCAATTTTTCCACTATCACAAAAAGCTGCAAAACTTCCAAAACTTGGGATATTTAAATCAAACTTTTTAGTTGGATTTCCAGAATCCAATTAAACTCACAATAATAATAAAAATATAAACTAGAAATTGGTCGAAGCTCAATTCTAATTTCGAACGGAGAAAATAAATTAAAATAACTCATAAAATCGTATTCCGTCCTACGCCTCCACAAAATACAAATAGTGTACATAATTTTTGAATGAATATGTCTAGTTTTCTAGACTAAAAAAGTTTAACTCTAGAAATCTCATTAACATTATAACTCTTTTGAATTCCTAACCCTAACTTCCTTTCCCATCCCCTGATAATCGCAGTACATTTTTTCTGCGTTCCACTTATGTAATCAAAAAACTAGTTTCTGTATTTTTCTTTAGTTCAAACTTTCTCTTCAACTTGCACATAAACGAAATAGGAACAAATTTCAGTACGCGGTATTTGTGCATGGAATGGAAAATCTCCAGTTTTCTATTTTCTCATTGGGAAAGGATCCTTCAAAAATTTCTAAAATTTCGTTACACTCATAGTTCTGAAGAGCTTTGTCAAGTTTTAGTTGAAGTGGTCGTGGGTAGCTGGTGGATGAAGAAGAGATTGCTTCCAATCTTCTACCCGTTCGTCCGTCCCTCAGAATTCCGTCAACTTTCCTCTCTTGGTCAATCGTTATTTCTTTGCCACATGCCCGCAGCCATATTCTCTAGTACTACACATATATCTTCTCACCAAACTCAAAGTAAATAAAACCATGAGAAAGTTGGTCGTCAGCTTTAAAGTGCTGCTGTTCCTGAGGACTTTGGAAGAAAATAGAAAATGAAATCTTGCTCTCTCAGAAAAGTGCCCCGACTGGAATCTTAACTCGCTTGGACTGTACCATGTATTGGACTTTCATTTAAAGAGGGAATGTCACAAGGTGATATCACCGATCAGAAACTGAAACTGGCTATCATTACTGCACACATGACAAGCAACCTCGAACAAAGTAGAAAAATTTTGAAAAAAAAATTGTTCTCATGATTTCATTTCGCAGCTACTTTTGCTGCACTGAAATTCCAACCGATTCTGTAATTAATTTGTAATTCTTCCGAAAAAATTATGTTCGCGTCAAAACCTTCCCTCCTTCTTTTGATCCAACCTTCGTTCGGTTGACAGACAAGAATTTCCCATTTTGAAGGAAAACACGGGGAATCTGTACGTGGATTTTTATTTTGAGAGAAAGTGATCTAGCTACTTTCTAATCTTTTTTCATCATGTACTGGAACACACCGGACTGTACGAGGAGGTATAGGGATACGGGAACATCCGGGCTTAACGTGATTCTTATAGATGTCTTATTTTGACTGGAATACACACCAGAGGCGTAGCTACAATTTTGGTGTGCTTTACGTTAGTTAGCCAATTGCTTATTTGGCCTCGTCGTCGAGTTAAAGGCAGCGAGTCTATTCCTTATTACCTTATCATACCTCCTTGACTGACTCTCAAAAACATACATACATACGTTAGTTAGCTAATTGCTTTTGTTAAGATCAAGAATTTCAGCTGTTGTCAATATTAACTTGCGTGCGTTCAGACAAAAATTTAAAAAATTTCATCTAAATAGTACAGTAATTTACAACGGTGAGCAAAAAAAATATCGTCGCCGCTCCATGCCATTGCTGTGCAATGTCTGCAACCCCTGTGTACATTTACGCTACTGATATATACGTCGTAAAGGATGTACTATGTAGCATCAAAACAAATTAAAATTTCATTAAAATTGTTGGACAGTACGAACAAGTTCAGAGTAGAAATATTTGGACCGAAGGGGGAGTGCATGAACTAGTTAATATTTTACTAGACTCTTCGTTCACAGCAGGGAAGATATTACTAATTGAACCGACCAACCTCATACAGTGAAGAAGGGAGTGGTCACTCTATTCAATTGAAATGGAATCATTAATTCAGCTGACACGGGAACAATGTTCTTCTATGTAAATACAACATGTGTTTTTGTTTTTCCATGGACGGGGAAATTTAATGAAATGGAACGAGTTGAATTGCAAGCTAATTAATTTAAGCCCTGTGTCCGAAATGGAATTTCAAAGGTCACGTAATGACCGCTGAAGGAAGGTCACAGATGGACAAGTAATCATTTCATACCCTGGACAAGTCTATGGGAACTTTTCTGATGTATCTGTGTCATTAGTATTCACGGCATACCCGTTTGCCGAGCAAATATATTTGAATATATTCGGAACGGGACAAATCTGCATTCCGATACTTTTACGCATAATGTAATTTCGAAACATACGAATTTTTTCCGATAGGTCGTATCTCTGTTTTCCACTCCCTATTCACAAAAGGTCGGATTTTGCTCTCAAATTCTCAGGAAGGTTTTATGACATTCTTACGATTAAGTATTCAGCCAAATGGTTAAATGTTAATAATTTAACTTTGACTATTGATCATGAAGCAGTTAATGATGTTACGCTTTCTTCCCGGAAATTCCAATGCACTGTCGCCGAAGGTATCGCATGGTAAGATTCCATAATAGGAATGCGAAACGAATGCGAAATGGGAGCCGAGGTCATTGGAAAGATGTTAGTATTTTTTTTTGTATTTCAAAGAACCATTTCTCCACGTAACTATTTCCGACATTAAACTTCGATCTTGTCGTCGTCATCGTCATTCCGTCCGAGCCAAAGAGTCAACTTTGGGCGGGTGAACGACTATTATACACAAATTAACGTTCCACACGCTATGTCCATCAAAGAAAGCTAGTGCACGGAAATGGGACAACCCAAGGAGGCACATATCCTTAGTATGTCCTGAGTCCCAAACGACACTGCGTGTGTACACATAGCATGTGTTACATATTTATGAAAGTGTCGCCGCTTTTTCACTAAACGTGTAAATGGGACCTCGTAAAAATTTAATGAAATGCTTCGGTTCTTTTCAAACGAATCTCGTAAAGAAAAGTGTAGAGCTCGCATGGTGTGCATGGGCAAGGCGTAATACGACGACGACTCTCCCCGCAGTCATCCTAACCTATTAATATATATTGAGAGACGAGTAATTTAGTCGACCCGCTATTTTATTAACCCTCAATTTAGATTATTAATATTAAGACGACCCGCGCTGCGTATCCTCCTCAGGCTGTCTTCGTGTGTCTACTACGTTATACTGCGTATGTGCACATTAGAGTAAATCTTCTTGCACTGTATTACAAATATAACAATGATCTCGAAAATACGCCGTAGTTTCAGTTTTTTGAAGGCTGAATGAATGAATGATACGAACACTATGATTTTGAATGAAAGCAGAACTTAATCCGACTCTTTTTTTGCACACTTCACTTATTGTTAGCCAATATTTAAAAAAAAAAACATAAATTCTAAATCACTGAAACGAATCATATTAATCAATGATCATATTAAATTAAAACTTATCACATCATCTCGGAATTTTGTCACTTCTTTTATTTGTTTGTTAGAACGTTATATTTGATACTAAAACTATGTTTGGGATATGGCACGCAATAATACTCCTGTGAATAGGTAATCGTCTCTGAAAGTGTCAAAACAGATGACATTTACTACAAAAGACAAAAACGACGGGACGCGATAGTCACTAAGAGTCACTATTCATGCCTAAGTCACTCTCTGTCAGAACAAAATGGGTTACCTGTCCAACAAAAGAATAAATGACAGAACGTAATCTATTAATTACTAACGGACTAGAGGACACAGCACAACACAAGCCAAAGAAAAATTCAACAGGCCAACCTCTTTTGTATAAAAGATTCATTTGAGGTGAAAACGTCAAGAAAGTGTCATGGTCTCGAATACAGTATGAATGTGCCGGCGGAAGAGATATTTTATTCATGCTTCTTCTCATTGAAGTCAGTTCAATTTCTGCAATCTTTGGAAGTAATATACCGAGTGGTTGGACGGATAATATAATACTATAATATACCGAGTGGTTTTTGACGCGTTGGCTTATCGTAAGAACTACTGTACATATCTAGACGTTTTTTAAAGTTAAATATGACGATTTGAATGAATTTAGAGTAATTTTTATGTACTAGTGAATGAAAAGTCAATTAGAACACCCCTAGTGGTTTTATGTGCGCATAGTGAGTGTGAAAGTTCACATTTTCAAACTACAATCCGCATAGACTTTCCCTGATGAAGTGAAAGGAAAGTTGAACTAGAATGAACTGAGCTCTAGTCTGCAATGCGACGGTAAATCCTAATCTAATCAGGTTGTGAATAATAAACATCGTAGTCGTCAGTCTATGTACTAACTACGACTACTGCACTGAGGTTTATAATTCAATTGAATGAATTCAGTCCAATATTGTTCAAATTCATTCATAATTTGAACAAACAATGAGCAAATAATTACATGCGTTCACCAATTCAACATTGCAAAACCATACTTTCTCCAGCTTTCCCTATAGCAGTTTTAGATATCGGCATATCTAGATTTTCTCTTGTTTTACAGAAGGTTTCATTCTTAGCAAAAATCTTCAAAACAGTATACAGTCAAAATTGAGGAAAACGACATGATTTATTGTAAGCCAATTTCAATGTCCAAAATGAAAACATTTGGTTAATTATGCTTGCATGCTGTCGAATTAGTTGAATCCAATTTAACCTTTTTTATGACAATTATGTGCTGCAACGTCTCCTGTCTTTCCGGCTTACCATTTTTCGCACTTTCTGAAACTTTCAGACTACGGATTTGAAACAGTTTTTTTCGACAAAATCTTCTGCATTCTTTCTCCCAAATTAGTTTCAAATGTTGTGCCTGAAGTTGCTTGTTATTTAACAAAATCGGACTTGGAGAACAATACAGTTTTCAGCAATTCTAAATCTTCGAGCCAATTCGGTATCAATTCTGATACAATCTTCTGTTAAGCCTCTATTCAAAGTATATCTACTTTCTCCAGCGTGATTTTATCGGGCAGTCAAACCCAATCTCTTATCAGCTGTCTGTGTCTGCAGATAATCGCATAGAATTGGAACTTGCTTGCTAATCGCCGTTCAAGTTATAAATGCTAACGCATATTCTTCTATAAATTAGAAAATTGGAAACATACCTTAGAAAATTGAAACGAAGCCAAACGTTTGATAAGGGTTGCGGTTGCGACTGCGAGGAATGCCGATCAAGTTTTACACTCAATTTGGCACCCCGCTTCACAATATTAATTAGCCAGAACTTTTTAATATGTATATATTTTTTGATGATATGAGACACATTCCAGATTGCACTTCCACTGCCAAGTTCTTAGAAGAACTAAAGACTCGTTGGAAGTCCACACCAGGTTTTGTTCACTTTGACAAGGTATCCAGTAAAGCGGATATGGGTTTTCTGGTGCTCAGACTCTTTTCCATGTCATGTCAAGCCTCCCTGTCCTTATTCCTCCTCTGCATGGTGTACGGTGCACTTTCCCCTGGTACTGGTAGAAGAACCGACAAACCGAAACCCGGGCATCGGATCATACATTGTACCAACCACCACACAGTGAAATATGTTTTGTTCATGGCAGGCTGTTACCTCTCTAGCTCTAGCTTCCAAGAGTGTGACCAGCTGTTAATGTATTCACATGAGTCAACAAACGAATAGACTCAGGAATAGAAACGTAGCTTTTTCTACTCATAGTACCAAAATTCCAACATTACTTTACAATAATTATGTTGAGGGCCAAATTCTTAAAATATTACACAGCAGGTTTCAACTTAATTTTTAATTTTTTTTTCAGAATTAAATTTTAAAGCCACAAAGATTTAACATTTTCCGGATCTAGAAAAAAATTTAAGTTAAAGGTATTATCGCAGTCTGCCAGTTTATTAAAACTCCATGTATTGGATACTTCCCTTAATCAACCGTGATTTGAGTCCTCCAAATCACAGCCTGTTGAATTTACTACGTTCAACTACTCGACTTATTTGTGTACTACGTACTTGCTTACTAGTCCACGTATAAACCAATTATTTTCGTGTACAGGTTGCGATCTAGTTTAAAAGAAGATTATAATATTGTTGAATATTTTGTCTAAACACTTTATTTTGACTCAAGGTTGAAGGAAACCAAAACTTTCCACAGGTGAAACCCGTAGTGAAAGTGAAAGCTCAAAGTGTAAGAAAAGAAAGGTTACGATCTACGACGTAAAATGAATTATTTTTTGTATTTTTTAGTACAAGATTTTTGCCTTCCGCTAATCGTATATGCGTCCTAAGATTTCATAGTCAGAAGTGCTCTGAGCAAAATAATTGTAGAACCAATGTCAAAAGATCAGGTTGCTTTTACTTATTCACAATCTCTGATTCCTACAGTTTGAAAGCTGCTTATTGTTGGGAGTTATCATGAAAAGGAATAATAGTGAAAGTATCTGTAAAAAAAAAGGACCTCATGAATTTCCTGTGAGGGAGTTTAATTTTATTCATCTCACCAAGTCAACCCACACAATTTTGCTATTTTCATTCAATGTTAGTCTTTACAAATAATCCACGGCACGAAGAATTAAATTGGGTTTGTTTACCCTTGACAACAAATCCTGCTCACGTGGAAAGACAACTCCAACAGAATATTCAAGAAGAGAGAAACAAATCCTTGTGAAAGAGATGAATGTTTCTTGCTTTTTGTGCCATATGTCATCACTTTATGATTTCCTTGCGGAAGTGCGTTCCATGCCGAGGTTTCGTATTTTCTTCCTGACAACGGACCATCTTTTCATGTGAAACTCAGATGAAGTTAAAATGTGAGAAATTACCTTAGTCAGTTCAACTATCGATATTTTTTGGATGAGTCGACATATTGGCATTATGATCAAACTTTTACATGAAAAGTGGTTTCCTTGTCAAGCAAACAGGTGTTGAGAATTGCAAATGTGGTACTCTGAAACTGCATTCTAACAAAATCGATTTGATTTCATCTGTTCCATGTTCGGCGACATAAGGATGTCTTCAGATATGGAAAAAAAACACAAAACACGGAAAATCCATTTGACAGCTAAGCCAACACACAATTGATCGAACGAAATGGTTTTACCAAAGAAACCGGCGGAAAAGAAGTGAACAGGAACGGTTTCTCAACTAACTAACCTTGCCGTTACAATGGGTAATTACAATTTCACGAACTAGGAGAGTGGAGTTACAACAAAGATCAAGGTCAAATTCAAAACTCAATGTTAACAAAGCTTTCCAATCACTCCAAAGTAACAGGGCACACTACAAGTTATCTTTGATCACTTGAAGATCTGTGGATTCTATGTACGCATGGGCAGATATGGGTTTGGTATGGTCACGACAGTACACGGTAAGAGATTATTTTTAAACTGTGGTTCTTCCCATCTGAGGACAATTGAACAGGAACCATTGTCCGCAGAGAAAGTGTTTGCCATATTTAATATTTTAATATTAATTTAATAAATATTTAACACATGTTAAATTGTGACTTTCTATATAATTTTATCGGAAATGCAGGGTCGGTTCGGAAGGGCTGTCTCGAAGTCGAAATTTGTTTACACTGGTAAACTTTTACCTTGTCAATCTTAGAGAATACAAAACTACATTCTATTAGTTTTGTATTATCTAAGTTGTCAATAATACAAATCCGGTCACCCAAGCTATTCCGCGAGTGTAAATATCAAAGGTACACACATTTTCGATCTCATAACACTTGGAAGGTAATAACGTTGTTTCTGAAGATAAATGGTCAAAATAAATCAATGGTTCTATTTGACAGTCCTGCTAGGCTCATTGAGGTCAAAGGTTACCGACATTCGACTAAAGTCTCGTCGAGTCGACTATCACTTTCCTATAAGTTGTTACTGTAGCCATTGGCACTGTCAGATATATTCATTTGTAAAAATTGTCAGTCCAAAGCTCGATCGGAATTTTATAATTTATTGGTTATAGACTCTGATTATGAACAGTTCATTTGATTCCGTACAAAGTAGCTGATGTGGGTGAAAGTTTCATTTGACTTACACATGTTAAATTAGACTGAGCAAAAACAATATGTTACTGGTTGCACCAAAGAATCATTGCTACATGAAACAAACTCAACCAGATTAGAAAATATAGGGTTGGTAATTTCAAATACATTCGTTCATAAATATTCATTGTCCAACAAAGTATCCCAATATGGTTGAAATGTTTCAAAAAAATTTGACATTGAAACCAAGATTGTTTCTGTCAAGAAATCTGTGTAGTTTACGAGTCTATCGTATGTGTGATTTTTTCTATCAACAAGAGTGCGTGTTATTATATTACTTTATCAAGAATTTGTGATCATCTTCATTCCTGTAATCCTGTCAAGCTTCCAACTCAGAATCACACCTGATGTAACCATAAATACCAGCACAGTATTGTACACTATCCAGATTTATTTCCACTTCGCTGCAAAACTGAATCATGAGATGTAAATGATTACTACAAGTTTTCACTGTTTACTCAACCGAAAAGAACTTGACCAGCTTTGAAGAGCTTAAGGTTTTCTTCTTTCAGTTCCAGAGATACGCATTATGTGATGTATCACGTCTTCACGTCTGCCGAAGACTGCTTTTGACATGTCTTGCTTAATATCAAATGAAAAAACAGTAGTGACCCAATATTCCGAATACATATTTTCCTTCAATGCAGTCCGTATATTTTGAAAAAAAGTAAGATGTCGAGTGTACATTCAGCATTCCTTTCCGTATTTTGATACACTAGACTTTTCGTCAACCCATGAGAATCAGTCTCTAACCGATAAAAACGTAAATTCCGAAGGGAAGTCTCGAAACACAATGGATTGAAGTGCTGAAATAAATAAATAAAAATGTGGACAACAAAAAAAAGGCTTTCAGTTTAATTGCTATTTTGTGACTACCGTTTGTCATTGGAATTGGCTGCACTGCTCAAGTTGTACATAAAAACACAACTTTCATTGTCAGTGTCCGTTTCCTGAGGACTAGAGCTAACTACTATTGTGCTTGTGTATTTGTTTGACGACCTCATCCCATGAAAGTCCATTCCCATTCCACGAAAAAGATTCTTCAAGAGTTCAAATACTCAGACTCACGAAAGTAAAGGAAAGAAAGACTTGTCTTGATTTTTTGACCAACATCAACAACCTTACGTAAAGGAAAGTGCACTCGAGAATATTTTAGTATTTCCACCATCTCTCTCTGTGTCGTGCTTTCACTCTTGGTCAAGTCAAGCGAACTCAGATGTTTTAATTAAATTTTCATCATTTACTTAGCACTCTGTGTTTTCTCCGACAGGTTCGTCAGGTTTCCTTTTGACAATCATTTGTGAGTAGAAATAAAAACTCATTCACTCAAATAATTACGTGATTAACTCCCAAATTGACTGAAAAAAGCGAAAACATTATTTACTTAAAATTAATAATCAAAAAAATGTTTGTCTAAAATATTTCTCAGTTGTCACTCGAACAGTTCATACTATAAATCCAGAAATTCCAAAATAGATTTCTCATAAAATACATAATTCACACAACTGACTATAATGAAAATGGGTAGAATGAGTTATCACCAGTTACGGAGTACGGCTATGATTTATTGACAGCTAGTGATAATCTATAATAAAATACCAAAACGTGCTGGTACTGCTAGAACTTATGCTCTGCCTCTGTCTTTCCTTGAATGTATATCTCAATTCAAAAAGTATTTTCCCCATCCCCGTTGTTCATGACTTTGCTCTTTCTGGACACTTTCCAAACAGATTTGTCAGGATGCCAAGGAAGAAAATTTAATTCCACGCACACCTGCACTACTTTAAGAAGAAACTTTACTTACTTGTTATGTCAGCATTCAGCTCAGCATGTGGTCCGGTAGAGGAACTTCGTAACTGCCAACCCGCAAATGGATGAATTCATTAGCATTTCTTTATAGTACTATAATTATAAACTAAAAAGGAGGAATGCACAAAATAATTTATATGGTCATGCTCACTCATCACAATGTACGTTTTCTCAGAAATTGGGCTGCTTTCGATACGTGATCCTTGGGAAGTCTTGCCAAAATTAAATTAATCAAACATCCACAAAGCTAACTCAATGCTTTTCCAAAGCTATGCCAATGACCACCTTGACATTTATATCTATATTAATACAAATTCAGAAAAATATGTGAAGGGCTGCTAACGTGAGGTTCGATTTCGCTACTTTTGTTCAAAATATAGGGTGACTCATGTGTATTTATTCATTCAACACGGTTATACTCCGGGCACGCTGACAAAACCCAAGATATGTATTTTGTAAAGAACTTTATGGCCGATCTTGTGAATCATAGCGCTTTCACTTTAGCATCGCATAGCGCTTCGTGCGATCCTTTTTAAAAATAACGATATTTGCGTATGAATTTTTGCTCAAAAGCCCCCGAAATCATTTTATTCAAAAAATATTCTGGACATCGGACTCCCCTTCGTCTTCCGTAATTTTTGAGATATCGTTTGTGTCGTTCTGAAAATGTTTTGATCTGATCGGACATAATATCCGTTAAGTGTGTTTTTGTTCCTCCCTGTATCAGTTGTTACATCATGGAATAGAATTTTCTATTCTTTTCTGTTGATGAAATTAATTGAAGTATAGGTAGTGTATAAAATTATAAACTTGCCATTTCGGTTAATGTTGTGTATGACAATCATATCCATTTGGTATTTTCTAATCTGTACTCTCTTTACGCATATTTTATGCACGAATTGAATTTGAATTTATAATTGCATTGCAATACAATTCTCGATCTCCGTAAGTGGCATTTTATACAAATATTAATTTGCACACAAAATAAAATCACTAGTTTAAACTTTTGGTGAATTTGCTGGCAATAAAAATTTAAAATTTCTATCAACGAAACAAGAAAAATATTGTACAGGCAAGGCAGTTCAATTTTGTTCTACGGGAACACATATTTAGGCAAGAAATGATTTTCTTGTGAAACACTTTACTTTCCAGCTTGGCTTACACAAATGGATTTTTCAATTAACAGAACAGAAGATTCATTTCACCTGAGTTCTCATTCATATCCTTCAGAACACATAATCCTAATGCTTTCAAAGACACACACACACACATGTTGACTTGAGATGAAATATTAAACTCCATTTATTCTTAGAACAAGTGTAGTGGGAGGATTAGTGAAAGTCTAAGTGATTAATACTGTAGGGTAACAAGTATCACTGGAATGCTGGATTCATGCCTTACCTGAAATGAGCATCCTTCCATGATCCTGGCAAAGTCATACAAGTAGAGTTATTTTGTCAGAAACCCATGTGGGCGAACCTAATTTATCACATATGTTTCATATAGGAAAGCTTTTCGATTTTTTAAAGCATTATTGTGTTCTGTCAATTTCAAAATTATTGCCCTTGGGGTGTCTCTGATCTAAAATAGAAATTTTAATTTTTCTAACCAATAAATATTTCTGTAGATTTGGTACAAAATTATTTTGAGTAAAACTCTTCATCTTTGCTGCAAAAATTCTGAAATACATTGCATACTTTTATATTCCAATATAAAGTTCGAAGGATAACACCAAAATGGGTTGACTGAGTCGAAACCCACAGAATTCCATTCTATTCGCATCCTAGAATTTTATGGAGAGAACTTTCATGCTTTTAAAAAAATTAAATATTCCAGTATCCCCTGAGCTCCCCAGATACACTTCTAAAAATGTCACACATGGATACATGAGTGTTAGAGGTGTAGACGGGTCGGGCCAACCCGACCCGACCCGACCCGACCCGTGCTAAGGGTCGGGTCGGGTCATGAATTTAACCAATCAAAGTTTTTCGGGTCGGGTCGGGCCACCGAAGAAAGGAAAAATTAATTTTCGGGTCGGGTCGG
>JAQIXO010000433.1:0-20662 GCA_034700305.1 Protaphorura armata
ATTTTTGCCTGCATTTCAGTGGAATCCAGATTTTCGGACACTTCGAATGGTTCATTTGTTTGAAGCAATGTTTCGGACATTTTTGCCTGCATTTCAGTGGAATCCAGATTTTCGGACACTTCGAATGGTTCATTTGTTTGAAGCAATGTTTCGGATATTTTTGTCGGCATTTCAGTGGAATCCAAAGTGTCTGAACTTTTCGTAGGGATTTGAGAGGATTCTAGCATGACCATATCATTAGTATCGAGATTTAACTCAGCAGAATTCCCATTATTGAAGTTCATGTTTTCAGAGCTATCGGCATCCAGGAACTCTGACTCACTTTCTTCAGGAATTAATTCGAGAAGAGTACTCGGTTCTGATTCTTCGGATTGTTTTTCAACAACTTTAATCATATCACAGATCGACTCTTCCACAGCGATAAACCAAGGACTTCCTCTCGAAGAAAGTTTGGGAGAGCTGTTAATTTGACCTAAGAGATAATAAAAATCATTTAGCATACGTCGTTGAATGGGTAGGTTGACTTTCTATACCCATGTATTTTTGTTAACTAATCTCTGCTACGCCCGAAATATTATTCCATTAAATTGAATTACCTCTCAATCGAAGTTCTTCGGAGTAGCTTTCGATACATTCACCGTACTCAGACTCGTCACTTTCATCATCCATCTCGAAATCCTGATTAGGATTCTCATTTTCCTCCTCCATATTAAACAACCCATCTTTAGTGTCGAATCCAGATTCACTTCCTTTCAAGGGCAACTCTTCTGAATTGGTCTGAGCAGATTCAGTCATGTCATGGTCCGACTCATCCTCATCCACAGCGATAAACCAAGGGCTTCCTCTGGAAGAAAGTTTGGGGGAACTGTTCATTGCACCTGCAATGTTATACAGTGTTAATTATAATTCTAAATAGAGAAAAATGACTTGACAATTAAATTTAACCTCTCAATCGGAGTTGCTCCGAGTAACTTTCGATACATTCATCATTGTCAGATTCATAGGAATCGTCATCTGACTTCTCAAGTTCACCAGCCAATTCTTCTGACTTGTTCTGGACAGATTCCTTCATATCATGGACAGACTCATCTTCATCCACAGGAACAAACCAAGCAGTCCCTTTGGGAGAACGCTTAGGAGAACTGTTCATTTCTCCTAAAATTATTTACAAAATTAATTAATATTGTTCTAATGCGTTATAATTCTCTACATCAAAAACCAATTCTATTAACTGAATTTAACCTTTCAATCTCAAACGAAGTTGTTGTGAGTAGCTGTCGATACATTCATCATCATCAGATTCACAGGAATCATCCGTCTGCTTTGGAGTCGCTTCAATTTTCTCAGATGGCATTTTATGGTCGTTACACTCAACGCGAATCGGTTTCACAATTTTGACCTCGCCATTGTTCAAGCCACCGCTCATGCCGAAACCCGGTTCATTTTTCTTCAGGGTCAAATATTCGGAGTTGTTCTGGACAGATTTATTCACGACGCTCTGGTTGAGCTCACGTGGGGTGAGCTTTAGAGTCTCTTCAATTCCGTATGAAAATGAATGGGTGAGACGTCCGAAGGGAAGCATTTTGTATCCTTCGCTGATGCTAAGTGAATTGGAATCATTTCTACCAAAATCTTGATTGGTTTCTTGTTGAGAGGTAGTCGAGTTGGTCCCACGTCGACTTGAATTTTGATTAGGTTGGCTTGTGTGGGAAATTGGATTCATATTTGAAGTGCGATGAAGCGCTGATTCAGGTCTTCTATATATTCGGTCAGACTCAGTCCTGGAATCAATCGTGCGACTGGAAGCACGTCCAACAGTACTTGGTCCTGGTCGACTAAATACACATGAATTATAATTAAATTTCAATGAACCACAAATAAATTTTAGGAGTAAATTAACATAATCTAATTAGGAATTTACACAGAACACGAAGCATAGCTGGGTGCAGCACACGAACGAGCCTCCTGCTCTCTTTTTGCCTTGTGCAGGGCCAAACATGACAATCCAGACGGAACACGAAAAATCTTAGGTTTGAAGTCAAGATCAATGTCCTGTTCAATAAATAGAATTCGTTTTATTAATCAGCAGCCTAATTCAGAAAATAAAAATAATTACTCACATAACGGAAGGGTTTTGGCTCATAATTCTGATATGCCCAATTGAATTCATTCTCATTCCTATCATACTTCTTTGGCATTGGTGGAATATCTTGACCAGTTAAATTAGGTCGATAAGAACGGTTTACTGGGAGTCGCGGGGATTGGAAAATGTTTCTGGGTGGTTCGGTGTCCGGAAGTTCAGAAGTTTGTGGATCAACTCTGGGTTCCATAACCGGTCTTGCAGAACCTGCAAAAATGTAAGTCCTCAAACAAATGCATTCATTGCTATAATAGTATACAGTAGTCGTTCTAAAATATTTGTTACCATCTTGGGTTGAATTATAGCCTTGAGGTTGGATTTGGGTCATATTCTCATACCCACTGTTCTGGTCCTCTAAAGGAATCCGATTCTGAAGAGTATAACGACGTTCATCATAGCGAACATTCTGTTGAGCAAATGGCCTGTACGTATCTCTTTGAAACTCTGGTTCTCGCCGACGATTTTCTCCCATAGTATCGATACTCTGAGGAGTCTGTCCACCATAGCCGACAGCGCCGGCATAACCAGCATTTCTGTCTAAACAAGGAGGTTCCGCGAAGAAAGAGCGGAAGTCTGTCCATTAAGAGGAATAAAATTATTTTAAATTAAAAAAATAT
Organism: Protaphorura armata; assembly: GCA_034700305.1. Taxonomy (NCBI): domain Eukaryota; kingdom Metazoa; phylum Arthropoda; class Collembola; order Poduromorpha; family Onychiuridae; genus Protaphorura; species Protaphorura armata. Next base: position 2,758 of record JAQIXO010000433.1, read on the forward strand.
AACTATGCATTTTTAATTAATTTATTTCATGTACCATTCGAGTATTGTGGTAATCCGGATGGGCGGACAGTGTGATTGCTAGCATTCCTGTGATTATGAAAGTTCAAAGCTGATTCATTCAATTGGTAAGTGATTCGTGTGGGGTCATAGCTTTGACCTGGCTGCCAAAAGTCCGGGACACGAGAATAGTTTGTGATCCGGTGTGGGGACACTTGGTTGGGGTCAGTTGGATTATTCATTGGAGTGAAGCCATGATGGCTGCTGCGTCGTTGGGTTGGATAACCAGTCCCACGCTCACGATAGGGATCCATTCTCAAAAATAAACCGGTGGAGTTTTATCTTTTTTAGAAAATAAAAAAGTGTACGAAAATTATTTTAATTGTTTAGAAAATCAATCAATAATAGTTTCGGGAGAGAAATATTGGGGACGTGTTGACCGGAGGAGAGGTGGACGAAGAATGAGAATTTGTTTGGTGTTGTGTGGGACCATGACATTTATTGACATTTACCGGACTGACCGAGTGCAAAGGTCACGGGATTACCCCTAGCAACGAAAATGATTTAGGTGCTGAATCGCACGAAAAATGAAATTGAAATGTCCGAAACAATTTTAACTTCGACGAGTTTTTGCATTGATAATTTAGATTACTCTCTGGACCGCTGAATAATATTTGAATCTAATGTCGTGCGAAATAAAATGACTCAACAATCAAAATCTCATTAAACATACGCGATTCTCCATTTTATTTAATTTCATCAAGTATTTTTATATGTATGACTAAAGCTAAAATTATAATATTTAATCCAACGCTAAATTTTTTTTTCACCAGTTATCACTTTCCTACGGAGGCATAAATATCATTATAGTGTGTTTAATAATCACGGTGGGTTTTTTTTCCTACTTTTAAAATCCACCTAAGCCACACGGTAACAGTACAGGAGTATAAGCAATTACTCTTCAACCTTATTTAGTTAACAGTGTAAAATAATTATATTATTTTAAAGTGGACAATCTGCTAACAACACTTGAGTAATATTTGTAATATTGGTTTGTCGTAGAGACAATAATATAATTTGTATCATTTCAATAGTAAATAGTGCAACTTGTGAATAGCTCTAATTCTAGTCATCCTGAAAGCAAACAAATTACATATTTTATTGCTCATTAAATTTAACAGTTATAAACTAGAATTTTATATGGACTATTTTCTCATCATGTCATTTAGAAACATTTCTTTCGCTATATCTATGGAATTGTGACAAAGCGCAAGAAGTATTGTACTTTCCACTGGACATATTCATCAAAATTTTAAAAAGTGAACAAATATGAATCACATCACATGTAATTCTTCAAATAATAATAATATTGGAATGGTAAAATTTTGGAAATTTTAAACACCATCTTAGGCAATGTTTCAGTTATAATGCGGTAAGGAAGTTCAAAAGGTGAAGAGCCCGATCGCCTAAACAGAATCGCTATAGTGAAAAATCTTCAAGAAAGTCCCCTAAGGAATGTGTAGTTAAAAATCTGAGAAAGATTGGAATTTTGTTTACTTGGAAATGCATTTGCCTGAGAATTTGTGTGCCTATTTATTAAATACGGCAGACCCGAAGGACAATGACAAAATGGTGGAATATAAACATAAACAAACTAAAAATAATTGACGAAGAACCACTTTTCAGATCTAAAAAATTGAGTTGTGCCTAGAAAAGAAAGCATCTTATTTAAATCATCTCATTTATTTTCCTTAATTAAACATAATCATGAGTCTTCGAGGGGTCTAAAAGAATTTGCGGAGACAAAGAATGATGGTGGAAATGAAGACTGGGAAAACAGTGAGGGTGGCGACTTGGAGAGCCCCAGCCTTACAAGATTTGTTGTCTTCAGCCCGGACATATCCATCTTCACAAATGCAATGTCCATCTTCACAAACTGACAATTTTGGACAAGTTGGAGATGCTTGACAATTGATCTCCGTCAATGTACGATTTTGTTTGAGTTGTGCACGTGTAGCTGGGTCACTCGGAATGTCTGAACAGTTGATAAAATCCTTCCCAGGGTAATATCCTTGTTTGCAATAGCATTCACGCGATTGTTTATTGCAGTGAGCATATTTTGGGCACTCACTATCCTCACCGCAAGGCAGCTTGAGGGTATTCTTTGCTTGTGAAAGTGGAACGTCATCAAAATTAGAACCTTCACAGAGGTTCATTGTTCCAAGGCAGAATAGTCCTAGGAGAAGGATTCTCATCGTTGATTCCATTCTTTGTAAATATCAACCTTTCAAATCTGTAACACAAACAAGAAACAATGACAAAGATTTAGTTCCAGCTTTAATTTTCCTTACTAAAGCAAGTACAACTAGACTTGTCCCAGGTGTCACGGTTTGGATAAGAGTATCTGGTCGTTCTGGTCAGGTACAGGGTCTACTCTACCCTAGTTAGTAGAAGGATGGCTCCTTAGACCTATTATGTGTTTAGTTCCATTATTACCACCAAATTAAAAAAAAATACACTTGAGGTTTACATGATTATGGTGTTCGAAATCTGGAAGTCTAGAGTCCAGTCAGAACAAGACAGACTGCACACTAGAAATTGTCCTCGACCTTAATGTTCTAGAATATTTCCCTTCTCCGCAGGGTGATCAAGGTATATGAATTCACACGTCCCAGCTCAACAGCTTGGGTTAAAAACTTTAAAGCGATCTCAAAATGTGTAAGGATACTAGCAGACTGCATTACTCCGCTATTTCCTAGATTCCCTTAGTGAACGTAAAATATTATGAACCCACCTGTACACTACGGACACGGGAATAAAAATTATTGACTTAGGAAATTTCCATAGAATGGCTTAATAACACGCTAGACAAACATTAATCAATAGCTCAAAAGGTCAGTCTCCCGGAACAAGGAAACGACGACGGAATGAAAGTTCTACGCAAAAGTCCCACATGTGGAAAACACAATTGACTTTCCGTCTCTATTCGTGTTCACGAAAACACACATCATCTCAAGACAATTTATACGCAAATTCCAGGTGAATAATATTGGAGTCTATAAGAATGTTAAGAACTTAATTTGAATAGCTGACAGTTTGATAAATTACACTGTACTTTTCCGTGGCGGAAGTAGGAGTGAATTGAAGCTGAATGAATGATGTCGTACTGGGACATAGGACTACTTCCCACTTCCCAGTCGTTTGTTACAAGACAACGACAGCCGCAATAAAAATTCCTCGAAGTATTTGTTATTTTGGATTCATCAGATTTTAGAATAGAAAGGATTAGATTAATAGAAAAGAACACGTGCTGTGTTCTTTCATATGTTTAGAATATAATCTAACGACCAGGTGTTGAATCCCCGTGACTCCAACAAACAAAGAAATGCGAGAAAACCTAGCAAATAGAAAATTCTATGTAGAGGCATGTCTCAATACACCCCACGGATTCTTGTCCGTGGTAATACTTCAAATTGCGGATTCACTGCATGCATGGTGACATTTAGGATGTAAAGGTATATGGCTTAAGTTAGCTCAGCCATGTTTTATGTACACGTTTTATTATTTCATTTTTATGACCGTCCAGGTTATACGCCTTCTTGAGAAATTATCATTCAACAGAGATGTACGACATAAAATGTTATTACGGATTTGAACATGAACAAATATTGACTAATTGAGTGGAGTTCGTCAGATGTAAAGACAGGATACGTTATTATTCCAAATTGCTCTTATTTGGAATAAGGTTTACGCTTTAATACAATTATTTTACCGATAATGATGCGTACCGAGTAATCCGGATGCTTTATTCCGAATTCAGTTAAAGAATCCCTGACTGTGTTTATGGACTGCGGAATAAATGAATAAAACTGCGACGCATTCATCAGGAAATTATAGGAGATCGTAAATAGTGCTGACAGTTCTGGTTATGGCTACGAGAACTACTGTAAGCTTAGGTTACTCGAATCGATTCGAAAACGTCTGGACGGACGAAGTGGCGCCAGTCGTGGAAGATGAACTCCGTCTCCCGGCAATGCTTCTAGAATATTCTCTACGGTTCTACGGTAAACAAAATGACATCTCTTACGCTCTACTGCATCCCAGGTTGTGCTAACTTTAATGTCTCATACGCCCTTATTCTTTGAAGAAAGAGACTACGATTAAACTACGGCATGTTATTACATACCTTTAACGATTCGATCTCTTGAGCGGCTGGAGTGTATTAATTTCCATTTCTACGGAAAATAACTGATAGAGAGCAAATCTCATTCTATGTAAGAAAAGATGGTTGGACCTTAAGCACCAGCCGGAGTGGTCATTTCAAGTGTCCTATAAAATTTTAGTTCGCAGTTAATGTACAAGCACTTTTAATGCTCCCAGCTTCCGATTCTTGCATATTCTACAATTCTACTGTTTACAGGCAAAGATCGCAAAGACTGACGTACTTGAAATTACGATAATTAAGGCAACGGCTTTTGGGAAGTAACATTAAACAAATTTTCATTGTCAACCTAGTAATAACTATGAAAGATTGAAATGGTTTGTCAAAACTTTGAGATTTGTCTGTCGTAACTGTAAATAATTTCAAGAGGACTTATACTCGTTCACAATAAAGAATATCAAGCATTAATTTGAAGGAGAGCCCACACGTTTTAATGCATTAGCTAATGAATTAAATAAGTGACACTTTAACCAGAAATTCTACAGGGATATTTAATTTAATTAGACTAAGCACTAAACTCATGGAGACAAAAACTAGGACGAAGATTTACATTTGCTGGCTAAATGGCCTGAAATTTACTTAATTTTTACTGTACCCTCAAAATTCAACCCAAGTTTAACTGAACTACACCATACATTTGCCAGTGTCATTGAAGACCTTCTATCTGACCTCGTAAACTACTTCATTAGATTAGATTTATAAAAGTCTATGCTTACTAAATATGCTAGATGCTATTAAATCCACGAACTTGTGATAACTGGTTCACTGATTGTGTCTTAATTGGCTTGGCATGCCACCACAAAAACATTTGAAGGTCTTTTGCTATTACAATTAATTAATGTCTGTTGTCTTAAAAGCCGTTCGCTCGGACTCAAAGTCAAAGTCATCCAAGCATGCAATATGGAATGCAGGTTTTCTTCTCTTTGATATTAAAAGTGCAGTAGGACAAGAAGTTAACTAAAATATTCGTGCTAGCCCTTGCGTGACAATGTGTAGTGTGTGCCGGTAAATAAATTCGGACTTAATTTCAGGAAAAGAGAAGAAAAAAAACAAATAGCGTTATTTGGATGTTAAGGTCAACTCTTTGATGAACGATTTAGATAAGTTAATTTAGTTCTTGTCCATCAAATTGACTGAAAGTGCGGTGCGGTGCTAAACATGTCTAATCAATCCAAATCGTGACCCCGAAAACAAAATGACTAAAACACGTATTAATCTCACTGAAAAAAAATAGTTTGACTTTACTTGTTAGAAAACTCAATAAATGGATGATTATGATTCACACATAATCATAACAATTCACCAATTTCAATAATAATGTGAACGGTTCTTCCATATCCGTATCTCGCAAGGAACACGCAAAAGAAAAGTTAATCACAAAAGTTTACATGCATCGCGTGTACCCAACACCAGACCTGTGTAATTGTGTACTAGTGAAGTCTTGCACTATTCATATAGATTTTTTGTCTAAATAATCGAACTTTCAACACTTAATTTGTTCAAAACTTTTAATAAACATTAGTTTTTCATCTTTCTTAATTTGATTTTCATAATTAATTCGGAAAGCTCAGGTGTAGAATTCCCAAAATAGCTTTATTTTTGAGACTCTCACTTTTACTTTTACTGATGATCTCGAGAAAACATTAATTGTTACCAAATTTTCACTATTACAATCTTTTAACACCACCAAATATTTTTGCAGACAAAAAATTATCTCTAATTCTAACGTATCTTCTGAAGCTGTGTATTTTGAAGCTATTACTTTGAAGTGTATTTTTGTATTCATTGCTTATCATTGTCTCTGCACGCACTTATTTCAGGCTACGCGAATTTCTTAAGAGATCACACGAAGTTGCAAAAAGACAATTGAAAATTTTTCTTACCGGTAGTGCAAAAATTGTGTAAATAATGCTGGAATATTCGATGAGAAAATGTAACGTTGACTAGGAAAGGTTGAAAAGTGGAATAATTTGTATCACTCGTTCAGACACTTATTTCGCAAGAGCTTCAGTATACCGTAGGTATGGAATGTTTTATTTTTGCGTGCGTGCAAAATGAGATTTGCGGAAGAGGTTTGGTGAAGGTGTGGAGTGTTTGGCGTCCAGACAGGGTGTGGTTAGTCCGGTGGAGAAACTCAACCCTTTGACTCCCGCTTTCTATTGTTCACAAATACGCAAAAGACAGATTTTATGGATTTTCTGGAGGATGTAGACAAGATTCCCTCGTACCGTACCATGTACCAGTCCTGGAACTCAACTACTGGAACAACAAGCTCTAGCTGTAGCCATGCCATAAGCAGGCGCAAAAAAGTGCTCTGGATTTGGATTCGTTTCGTCTATCCTTCAAATGATCTTTCATTCCCCTTCTAGTGTCTGCATTTTCCCAAGCATGCATTCATTTTATTCAATTCAACCCCTTTTTTCTCCTTTGTTGAGCTTTGAGCTAACGGCTAACTCATAAAATAAAATAATGCTAGTGTGCAATAGAATAGGATGAACGCATGATATGTCGCAAGGAAGTTTAGTCCAACATTTTGCAATAGGGTTACATTATGGTTGCACTTGTTGCCTTGCTATGTTGATAGGTCCGTTACCAGTACCACGATAAATCAACCATATATAGCTTGGGTCAAATTTTTAATTATCTCTCAAAATATAGTAATTGTCAGATCAGTTGGCCCATTCGCCCATTATAACCCAATTTGTTCTGACTAGAGAATTATTGGCATTGCAAGGAAACTATTCGGGAAAAGCGTTTGAGCACTTGCCTAATTTGTAAGACATCCTGAGATACACATTTTTTGTATGGGTTGACAGTTGAGACTTGACAGTTGTCGTTGTCACTGGCCAAACCGTTGTGTTGACACGTTGATGGGCATCAATGCAGCAGCGCCGCGCCATAAAAAATGAGCCAGTACACAAATGTAAATATAATATTCATGTATGAATTTAACATAGGAGTCATCTTTAGATTTCTTGTCGGACAATAGTCTCTGATTTACATTTTTGCAATGGTTTTGGTTTGTACGAGGTTCACCATACGTACTGTATTGTCCGAGTCACGGTTTAAAATTATTAAATGAAACATTAAAATTCTGTGATCGTTAAAAAGTCTTAATTCTTTGTAGTTCTTTGAAACATCTGATGAGTCACGTTTTTAAATTCGAAACAGACACGAAAGAGGCATTAAGAAGAGATGAGGTTAGAAATTAACGATGCGTGCATTGATGTTTAAAGTTCGTGGAGGTTCATAATTGCCTGTTCTCGGCTTACACCTGATAATATAAACTTGGCTAGATTTTACTTTAACAGTTAATTCGCTAATGCGATTTTCAGTTTTTATAGCACTTTAAACTTAAGATATTGTCTACATTTACAAGTCAACTCTGTGTTCGCCAAGTCGCCAATGTGGGAAGAAATTATGATGAAACACCCTGTACTCAGCAAAAAATAAGTCTGATTTCGTGCATGGGTGTTTATATTATAGTATTTTGTTCCTTTGGAAGAGTCAAGAGTCGTAAATTGAGTTAACAAAATTCAATCCTTTATGTTTTAATCTGTCCGTTTAGTATATAGTTAAAATTTTTTCCTTGGAACAATTGAATACCAAGGGCAGTACAGTTAAGGCAAGGGTTTGCCGGAAAACAAATGACTATAGCCTTAGAAATATTATTTTGTATTCGCTACAGTCATACAAATTGCAAATAACATAACTATGAATTATGAATGTGCTGACTCATCATAGAATATTTTGGTTAAAATTTAATTTGTCACTCTTTAAATTAAACAATGAAGTCATTTCTAAATGAAACCCGCTCACAAACAATTCCATTGTAATATCAGCACCAGAAAAATTGAAACAAAAACGTCCGTATAATGTTGCGGTGTTTAATTATTTAACCCGACGTTCCCTATACCCACATATTTCAAGTGGTTATGCATTTTAGTCAGAAATCTCAGAAACTGGAATGCGCTAAAATGGGACAACCTGGAGATGTATTCACAAAGCTCAAACCAACGTACCAAATAATAATAAAAATAATATTTGACGAAGCCAAAGATTATGCCATCAGTTATTTTGACTCAATTTGTTCTTTGCATATGGTTTTTGCGTGTTTTCCTGCTTTTGTATGGATTGAACCTTCAGAGTCGTTCTTAATACATAGGTAATCATATCGGTCCACAGCTAAGCTGCGGCATAAAAATGTCATTTTAATTTTTCTAGTTCAGGTGTTGTGTACTACCTGGGCTTGGGCTGTCAGTAGAAGTGACAATGGAGTGTATAAATTAATTCCATTAAAAGTAATTTCGGATTAGTGGGTGGACGCGTATAAAAGTTACGAACAATACAAAAGCAATTTGTCTAATGTTTACTGAATTTACAAATTCCTAATGACAGTACGCGTAAGACGCATTTAGTCAGAATGTGTCATCAAAACATTATTTAGTTTGTCGCAAAGAGTAAAATTATGATGACATGCAATTGACGTTGACAAGTTTCAGTTTGGAAGAGTACTAAAGAACATGGACAATTCGATTTATTATTTTAGCATAAAACTCTACCCTTCTTTGAGAGAACAGGATAAACAAAGATGACATTAAACATAGGCATAGTACATGGAGATGGAGAGGCTTATAATTTAATATAGAGTGTTTCTATTATTGTGCCCTTCCGTTGTCATGGTGATAATTTCAATATTTTAAGTGGGGGACGAAGGTTGCCTTCTGTCTTGTCCAATGAATTCATTATACGGTACATTCATATTCAAAGTAAAGTGCATGAACTCAAATTCTAGATGTGTAAACCAAGCGTAAAAAATTATATCGATTATCTTTCAACCCCCTTTGTTTCGACCACCAAGACAGGAAGTAATAAATTTGAACAGGTTTTCCGTTACTAATACCCGAAAACTTCATACAAATCCTTGTCTAGCAAGAAAACAGCACTTTTATTTATATGAAATCTAATGGGCAGATGGGTTGTCTTGTCTATCAGCAATCACTTCTACAAAACCAAAAATTACAATATTTTTCAAAATATGTGTTTAAAACCACGATTGAAATCTTTGAATCAGAGTGTTTCATTATATTTTTATGACGCATAATGTATGGACACGTTTTAATACTAAATGGACGGCAAAAGTTGTGCACGAAAGTGTGACTATTATTTTTGACACACGGGGTTCACACGCTGATTATTCTTATGATGTATACCCGTTGCGTTGTAGCCGTAGCTATTTATTATGGTTCCTAAGATACACATGCGAAAATACACAAAAAAAACCCATCATCCTACGCACAATAGTTCCACAAAGTATAATTAATGGTATGGATGGATGACAACAATACCGAAAATTTAGAATTTGCCAATAATTTAAGTTTACAGTTACAGTTGCATTCGACAATCCAAAGTATTCCATGCAAACTCCGCAAAAATAGATTGGCAAATTCAAACATGCACAATACCGACTCATTTGAATGGTGAATTGAACGGAAATGTGTTATCCGGTGAGAGAGTGGATTGGACTGCTGAACAATGAAATCAAATTGAGTCATCAGTCCTGCCCTTATTACATTTTACATTACATCTGTATTGTATAGGATTTTGATCAACAAAGTAAATCCAATACCTTACTGCAGAGAATTTTAATCTCCTACTATTCCATTTATTTGGACAAATTCACATTCACAAATTCAATTGTGAACATTTTAAAGATGAAAAGAAATGTGTCCCACATGTTAATGGCCTTAAAACAAATCATTTCAGTTTATTTTTGTGTGACATTTTATGACAAATATTCCAAATTTTATTAGAGTGGTTCTTGGCTGAAGATCTTAATACTAAATACCAGTTCTAGAGTTTTAGAAAATACCTCTGAAATACAAGCACCGACAATAGCACAACGTAATTGAAATTCAATGAATAGGAACTAAAAGGTGTATTGCGTCAAGAGCTATTAAAGTCAAAAGTTTACAATTGGCAATGATCAGTATTATTTATTTAATGTAATAATTAATTCATTTAAACAAAAGTGATCATAATCATATCATACAAGTTGGAATCAAATTAAGGAAAATACTCTCCATTGCTAAGAAGTCGAAGACAATAATACTTTCGCGTTGCGCCCAAATTAAACCTGGACTCTACTCTGGATTCAATAACGTATCAAGGTTCAATCACTATAGTAAATATACAATATATCAAATTATTACTAAAATGGACATTCATAATCATTCAATTATAGAACTAACAAATATTTCAAGAGTACTGGAAACTTTGATAGAGTTCATTTAAAAAAAAACATTACTTTTCTCATATCACAGATTAAGTAGTGTAGGAAATTGATTGTTCTCGTCAAAGAAATCCCGAATCCATGTTACCACTGTTAAGTACGTAATACTACGTTACTACTAAATTAATAAAGACTTGATAAAAATACACAATAAGGCAGATTTCTGTGGCAATAGTAAATAACACATTTACCGGAGCAGATGAGCTGGCGTTAAAAATTAAGCCACATTTGTGGTCATTCTGAAAACTGGCAATAATTCTAAAGATGAACGAGAGATCACATTTTGTGGATGGATTACAGTTATTAGTATTATTCTATTTTTACAAAAGACCATCTCATTGTCAAAACATGAATTATACAGATGACACACAAAGCTTTGGGACAACATCACAGATGATCAGCTGTAATAATCTTAAAAAAAGTACTTAATGTTAATGGCGACTTTGATTGCCTTCGTAAAATTAAACTAGGACACTGTTATAGAATTTGAAGACTTCATCAGAAGATCTCCACTTTTTAAAATCAGTCAAGCACTTTAGTTAAGGCCTATTATCCGGTTCGACTACAACTGTAACATTTAATCTCAAGCTTAAATCTGACGCATGTCAACTTTTTCTAATTATCGACTGGAGTAAATTTCTTGACGGTTAAACTAATTTCTTTGATAAATTCACCGCTGTTCTTGTAAACATTGCTTAATTGCTTCATGGCAGATTCGAAGATTTCCTCCCACTGAATATTTGTCAAATCTTTGCAGGATGGTAAAAAGTCCAAGTCTACAACAGCGCCTGGCTTCATTCCGAATCTCATGTTCAGTGCTCTCCGGTTATTTCTTTCCCTTTCTTCTGTGAGTCGCAACGCCATTCTTTTGGCTACAAGTCGGACGATTTTGAGAATTTCTTCGTCAGACTGTGGCGTACCATCTGGTCAAAAATAATCAATACAAAAATTTAGTGAAAAGACAAATCCCCGAATTGAACTTTGAAATAATTTCAATATCAGATTGAAATAGCAAATCAAATCAATGCAGATGAATTTAACAAGTGTCACACTATAGTGAGAAAATTACCTTCGCCATCTTCGTATTTTTTCCGACAAACTAGTTCACTGCTCAATTTTGCCGGTGTTACAGGAGTATCGTCAATCCATTTTATCCTTTTCTTTATTTTCTCAGCTAAACTTACGCCAAGTATTTCCTGCAACTCCTCGTCCGGTATCCGAGACAGGTGTCTCACAAATATTACTCCATATCTTTGTTTGAGTAATTCACCCCCTCGACCTCCTAGCCCAGGCATGTTTTCAATTTTTATCAGTGATGACAATCGACCCAGTTTACCAGGAGACACGACTGTCACACAACTCGGTCGATGGAGGCCACATATAACTTTGGCAATCAATTTATTTTCTCCAACACCAGCGGAGCATCTCAATTTCGTTCTCTCGTCCACTCGTACACGATCACAAAGTTCTTGGGCAATGACGGACCCATGGAAATATACTTTTGTATCATATTCTTCTTCGTTAAATGCAGCAGACGTTAATCTCGAGCTGGAATGTGCATTTTCCCAGAATACGTGAGGGCCGGATCGGTTGTCGATATCAGGGAATGGAGAATATGAATGCCGAGCACGAGAAATTGCAGCTTCTGTAATGTCAACATATAGTTCATCTGGGGAAGCTATCTCTATTTCATTCGTAGAGAGCCGAAGGGTGTTAACTACGAATCCTTCAACAACATTTTTAATATTCCAAGTGGCACGGCGTGAACTCTCAAGCGGATCTATATCTTCTGACTCCAAATCCAGTTCAAAAGCTTCGATATGAGAGCACAACATTTTTGCCTCATCTAATGTGTTTTCACGAGTGATGCCATACGCTTTTGCTTCGTAGCTAATACTTGCAAGCTTACTGTAAGAAAACCAAAAAAATAAACAATGAGTTAGTATCTGGTAACTCAAATTAGTAAAAATAATTATTTCCCATACGCGTCCTTACCAACTTACTTTACTTATTAATAGTAATAATTTAACTAAAGTTTTAGAATTGATTCACGAATTACTCAAGGTACTAATAGATACAGCGAAGACAGCGATTATTCAAAAGAACAAGACCATTTGATTTAGACATTATTAACTTACTTCTCATTCAACAAAACACATGGAACTCCATCGAATTCTGGATGGTCCTTTTGGTATATTTGTATTGAAAAAGAATCAACGTCCAAAAATAAGATCACCCTTTTGTTCTTTTCCATCTTTCCGTTCTCCATTGCCCTTGCCATTGTTCGAACCTGGAATAAAAAGTTTCCATTATATTATGAAGAAAGTAGTCAGTTGTTTGAGGTTATAGAAGAATTCAGAAACGGTCTTTCATTGTTTATAAAATGGACCGACCAAACTGAACGGAACGGGGTTTCACAATTTTACTCAAAATATGAAAATCATTTGTCTAGTTCCATAAAATGCTAAAATTCCCGGTCAGTCGGTAATCAAGTGAAAATTTAGACAAATATTGTATGTATAATTTGGACAATAGAATATACAGTCAATTTTACTAAATAAAATATTCACCCACTCTGGCCGTATGAATCGCACGACCGGACCAGAAAAGCAGAAGAGTTAAATCAGAGTAAATGAGTCAAGGCCAGCTGAGCAGTCAAATTAAATTAATTTGTACCACAAAGTATCACTGATGAAATATAGGTATGAATTATTGTAATTACTAATTTAGTGTATTAGAAAACTGAACACTTTTCAGATGTCAGGGCCGGCACGACACTACGACACCTCAGTCCTCCCGGGTTATAAAAATGGAATGAAAATTGAGCGCGTGAATTCTCAACACTTTGGCTCTCACTCACAAGGGATGACTCTTGGCTGAAATTCTGCATCAAAAATGCACAAAGTACTTGCAAGCATTCAATTACGCAGTATTGGTGATCTGATCAGTACATTCATAACTTTAGGTTCACTCTTATTTTTTAATCAACGTAATATATTGGGTCTGTAAATTTTTCTTATATCCAACCCACTAGTATGCAGTAGTGCAGAGCAGAGTACAGGAAGCACTTTTTTTATAAAATCATGTTCTGAGTATAAAATAATGCCAAAAATGTTTTAACTGGTATTCTTGAGGATCAACAGCACTTTTACGAGTATGCAACTGAAAATTAAAGCCTGTCAATGTAAAATTATGTTTGTCGGCGGTTAGCAAAACTTTGAAATCGACAAGACCGGAAATATACATTATACAACTAATTAGCTCTGTTACTTTGATTAGAATATACGTATTATTTTGTCGTAAGAATCTACGGGCCACTTTCCGCTCATATTGATTATTGTCAATTCCCAATAGGCATTGTTATTTGAACAATAGGCAACCGTAATAATGTAAATATGACATTTACAACCGGAATTGTCCCTTGTAAAATTGTGAGGAATGTGAGACACTACACACAATGCAAGTTGGAAACTTTTGTCATCAGAAATTGTTAAAATCCGTAATTGCGTCTCTCGATTACATCATTAATCATTGCATGCATATGAAATGTAATACGGTATTATGTATATTTATGAATAATGACAAATTACTTGATTTAATTGATACCGCCGTGGATTTTACAGCTGACGCACATTATCAGAGTTGGGACTGGGACCAGAGTTCACAATTTTGCACAGGGATTGTTAAAACGGGCTATTACTTTCATAACATTAAAGTAATTCAATAGAAGTAATGTGAGCTTCTTCAGGACAAGAATTCTTTGTAACAAAATTATGTAAAATTTATTCAAAGTCATTTGAATTTATGTCAAATGATATACCAGCAAGAATTATATGAATTATATCTCTTAAAATTGTATTCGACTGAGGCCATTATTGTCATGAATGATCAAATTATATAATCAAAATCTAGTCTACTGAGGAATCTGACATTCTGACATTATCATTAGCAATGTCTACTTGAGTTCATTTTTGACGCGAATCGAAGTTATACGTTCATGATCTTCAGCAGTAGAATCTGGTGCTCGGGTGATTTTGAAGGTGGGAGTCCAACCCGATAGTCCCTCGTATATCGTCTTGATAGCAACAGGAGAAGTTACGAAACATATTCCACCGTCCATGATTTTTTTTGAATCCACTTGAATGGACATCACTGGTCCTTCCCATGTTAAACAGCGTTTTGGTTTCTGTGAACCAAATGTCTGGATTAAATTTTTTTGTAACAATAAAAAATGGCACGGTTAATTACGCACGCGGTGTTATTTTATATTATTTCTCGTGTTTATTTGAATTGAACTGCAAAATATTTTAAACCTTGGCTGCAGGATATTCAGTTTCAGACGTCAATGAAATATGAACATTATACTTCTGTGCATCCTTCTCGTTTCCAAAAATACAGAGGACTATACCAATTTTTTTATCAATTTTTGATTGATTTTGAATTTTTAAATCAACTTGATGGGCAAACGGGAAGAAAGTATTTCCATCAAACTCTATCGCTGTAATATTTTTCCAAGTACCTAAACAAGTAGTAAATACGTGGATTATTTTCGTTTCAATTTTAAAGATTTTACTGTCAAAGTTCCTTAAATAAAATAAGTAACCTGCATCGGCAAAATCTTGACCGTAGCGACATCGAAATTTCCCGTGTTTCCGTGAAATAATATCCTTGTTGTGTGAGTCCGCATAATGTTTTAAAAATTTGGTGTACGGAATGTCGTTCTTTGCACACATAATACAGTTGATTGGTCTGCTCGATTAAAAAATAATAAAGTATTTTACTACAGGGTGGTTCATAACCGAAAAGCGGGCATACAATTCAACACAATGTTTAAAATGCTAATTTATTTTTAAAAAGTACTACACCCACCGATAGTCACAATTCAGAAGATGATTCCTGATTTCTTTCCCAAGTACCGTTTCCTGGCATCCCTCCCTCCGATACTTGCATTTGAATGTACTGTTCTCAAAACAATATTCATAGAAGAAATTCTTTCCTCCTTTGAATTTTGTCTTACAAATCCAACATTGTTTCAGGCCTTGTTGGCATTCTTTACAAATGTGGTGGCCCTTGGTGCAGAAATAGATTGGCGGAATGCAAATACCAGAACACTTTAGACAATGCAAGAACTTCTCAAATAATTCCTTATTCACGGGTTCTACCAGTTGGAAGTCATTCAAGCAGTCATGTTCATTATCGGTATCGACGTCCTCATCGGTACCCCTGTGAACAAACCAAGCATTAATTGATATAAAAAACCCATCTGGAATATCTCACAATATTTTAGCTTGTCTACCAGGACCTTGACATGCCAGTCTTTCCCGGGTGCACTACTATGCTCTTAAGTGGGGTTTGGACAATATTATCGTGCAGAGGTGAAAACACATCCTAATCCTAATGCTTTAAAATTTTTCGAAATGCAAAGTGAGAAAAAGAACATGGGATTTAACCCGTAAAAATTAATTTTCTAAGGCCCTTGGCAAAATTTCAACTTTATCAGAAAATCTGTTTCAAATTCTACTTTCTCCTTACCTCTAGTTCTAACTGACAACTTCAATTTGGTACAATACTTGTTGGATGGTACCCGTAGTAGTAAAGAAAAATATTGCATTGGAGATAAATCTCCCTAGAGTTATACACGAAAACATAGTAACCAGGGAGAATTATCTCCAACGTAATGCTTTTATTTTCTACTACTACGGGTACCATCCAACAAGTATTTTACCACATTCAAGTTCTCAGTTAGCACTAGTGGTAAGGGGAAAGCAGAATTTGCAGATTTTCTGTTAAAATCGAAATTTTCCCAAGGCCCACTTAGAAATTTTTACTCAATTTGAATTGAAAAGTAATATCGTAGAAATGCATAGGCCAGGTTTGTTAGGGTCTCTCGATCAGCTCTAAATATTTCAAAATGTATAATTAAACACACCTAGAACTCGTTCCAGCACCATGATCGGAATTTACAATTGTTAGATCAACTGTCTGTGGATTCATCTCTCCCATGTCTTCGGCCGTCAGATTTTTGTAGGTCAATCTTCTCGATAATACGATATATTAATAATGTGCTTGTGGTAATATTTTGGTCAAACAACAAACTCACTTGTACAATACAGAAAATAAGTACATTAGTAGAAATTTGTAGAAAGTATAAACTAGGTCTGGTGGGTCAGGTCAATGTTAATGTCATGTATCTCAGCAATAAAATAAATCTTCCTACTCAACTCTTACAATGCACAGCAGTATAGTCGAAAAACGATTTCATTGAACTTAAAAGTTTCAATTCCCCGGTTTGTCCAGCAAATATCTCAAATTCTCTAGTTACAGTGGGTTACAAGCGGTCATGGATCTTGACAGTTACTACTCCTTAATTGCATTGTTTTTAAGGCAATGAGTTACTTCGAGTGACAAAAAAATGCGTTAACTGTGTTGTGACTTACCAACCACCCGCACCCGTGCGTACGAGTGATTGTTTAGATTTGATTCTAAAGACGCATAATATAGACGAATAGACGTGAGAGCACTGACTCACACTTACGGTAAATGTGAGTCAGTGCTCTCACGTCTATTCGTGATTCGTTCTATTAAACGATTTACCCTACGGATATAGGATTAAGATTCAGGATTGAAATTCTCCAGTCCTGAATAAGTTGTAACAAGGGAGTAATTAGAAATGTTACTTTTGACCCACCCCGTAGATTTTACACCCGTCTAATGGACTTACTTTACCCACATTTTTCATTCGGCTACAAAAATTGAACCTTAATGAGTTACAAGCATTTCAATGCATTTTTAGTAAGATCGGGCTTCGGCTCAAAATTATATAATTATTAAATTATAAATGATTGGAAACCCACTGGATTTTCTTGAGTGGAGAGCAGAAGCAGAACAGGATAATGTCGTATTCACTTTTCCTTCATGATTAGATTTTATATTTAGAACATTTTTCTACAGTTGGACTACAATGGGATCAAAATTGGCTTCAGTGAATGGATTAAAATTGATTGTGGTCGATTTGAAAAAATGGGCAAAATTGCGCTTGAAGTTTAAATTTGAGCCACGCTTATTGTCCTCATAAATCCTCCCAAATTAATCTTCTTTTCGTAAAATGAATTATCCTATCCCAATTATAAAACAGTCCCTGAGTGTGTTGTGTCATTGTCTGTGTCAGAGAGTGTTATGAAATAATGCTTACATATTATAAAACACTTTTTACATTACTTCAAGCATGAAATAATACATAGGATTCCAGAATTTACGAGAATTTATTTGAGCTTTCCAATTGGCATTCTCAAACATTTTGATAGGTTCTTAAAAATAGGGAAATATATTATTGCACGACAAATAAAACGAAACGCACGACAGATAATTCCAAAACGCACGACAGATTATCCAAA
>JAQIXO010000434.1:0-20622 GCA_034700305.1 Protaphorura armata
TGACCTCCGTGACATCACTGTTGCAGTAAGCCATTTCTTTCTGTTTACGGTAACATATAACTCACCACACAGGACACTAGCCAGCATACCGATCGTTGATTGGCTAGGGCGTGTCTTAATTTTCGAAACGTTTTTAATCGCTTCCCGTTCCACGTTACATTCAAGTTCCACCGAATTATGATTCCCTGACACGTCAAGCATTATGTTCCGCTTTGACCTGATTGTAACGCCGAACGGGATAGGTCATATAGAGGTCAATGGCCAACACGTGTGACCGCCATTTTTTTAAATTTTCGATCCGAAATTTTTTTGATAATTATGTTCAAAAAATTAGAACAAATGTGAGATATAAAACATTCCTTCTATCTCTTCATCATTCCGAGATGCGGAGCCCGAATATATAATTAGCTGAAAGGTCAAGCTGAATAACTCCGAGGTCAATCGGAATTTTGGCAAGAAAGAAATGCCTTCGCACTTCTAATCATCATGGTTAAAAAATATATGAAACTCAAATTGATCGGTCAACCTTAATTTTTAGGGTTTCCGGAATAACAAATAAATGTTCCAGGAACAATGCAACTGTAGTATTCTACTTATTTCAGAATAAATACTGAATATCCTGTACGACCTGGTGCAACGCCCCAATATGCAAAGACCCCTCAACCCTTGTTTTTAATATTAATTAGTGCGTTTGTAATACTATAATGGATATAATCAATCAGAACACCAACATTAAATGCAATAATGAATTCCTTGACACGGTGACGGGTGGGTGTCAGGAACGACAATTAGAAAGAATTTTACAGAACATTTTTCCTTTAATTTACAATAACAACATGAGAAAATATTTAATTAGCCTAATGAATTAAATTCAACTTATTTACCGCAAAGTGTATTAGAATGACCAGGGCTTAGTATGGCAAGTTCTTGCCCGTAACAATGGACGGGTTCCCCACAACATTTTGTCACCAGCTGATGACCCAAATCATACATCCGACGTATGCGTGGGTTTATAGGGACAGAGAGAGGGACTGCATATGCTGGGGGCATCTGCGGTTGTTGTTGACGTTGTTGACCCCGAAAACTATTAAAATACGCGGACAAAGGGTTTATCCTCGGTTGTTGAAAGGTTGGGTAGCTTTCCTTGTAGAACATGGGGTGTTCTTCATTTGGGTTTGGGCCTTGACCGCTTGGACCCAAAAGAGACTTGAAATCAGAATACAGTTGGGCATCAAGTTCTGGCATCCGAGCCTTGGCGTCTGCATGCCTGAGTGCTTGGCCTATAATGTCGCTATAGTCTAACTCTGTAGAAGTTAAGAGTAATAAATACAGAGGTTAAAATTAATACAATACAATACAAAGATGCCTTTATGGGCAAGGCCATTTCGTAGTAAAATTTTGAGATTTCTAAATCCTGGTTGTCAGGCATGCTAAATTACAACTACAGTGTTAACATAATCATAATCTATCGAGATCGAGAACGATTCATTTTACGTACTTTTGTAGCAAAGAATATATTTTAAAAAGAATTTTCAAAAATCCATAGCGTTTTCCATAGAATTTATTAAGTAGCATTTTCACTTTTTTACAATTTTATGAAAAAGAGACAAAGACACCTCAAAAAAGGACATGTGTATTTTAAAGATTGCGAAAAAATGTATTTTGAGGAGAATTTTAAAGAAACTGACAAGTAATTTCAAGAAAGAAAGTAATTATTTCAAAATGGGGAATGGATTAATGATACTGTTAACATTTTTACCCTCTTCGGCTAGATCCCCGGGCATTGGTGCAGGTGCAGTACTTCGTTTTCTAGGATTACAATGTCTACCAAGGGCGGCTATGAATTCATGTCTACAGGTTAACTGACTTGGTGTGTTTCCTGAGGTCAAACCATGCACAAAACGTTGAGTCATCAAAATAATCACCGACAAGACAATAAAGCACCCAGTACACATTTTGGACATGTTTTTTATAAAAAAAAATTCTTGAAAAAAAACGAACTTGTGGACAAATAGTGATGGTCACTGGAGGTTTGAAATATTAGAGCTACTATGTGATTACACGTGCAAACTCTTGTGAGGTCGAATAAGGGTAACGTTTGATCTGTAACTGTGAAACTGTGATACGAGTCGAATAACTTTAAATGTTGGGGTTTTACAGTTAAGAAGTTTGAACGTCGTAGTTCTAAGATAACGTTAATGGCGTCGCCTGGTTCAAATGCAAAGCTAAGTAGTTTAATACAAAGGTAAAAATGTGTACTGATGTCATCCCGCATTCGTGACTCCAAGCTTACACGTGTAACTATTTATGGCATCAATGAACTTAGCTGAAAAACAAATTTCAATATTTTTTTTCGGGCCAATAAACAATGCAATGTCGAATGTCCTGTGATTTCATATCTAGAATTCGTATTTTAAGTGTTGTTCCTAATTTTGAGACCTTTGAACCTAAAGTTGAAGAACATTTTTGTCGATAATGGCTGCCAGCGCAGTGACTGGTGACCGCGGGATCATACTCAAGTTAGTTTGCACACCTTACCTTATACACACAACGTTCTGAATTGCATCATTTTGCGATGGGTACGGCATGACTGGAAGTGACCCTATCCGTGACCAATGATATGTATAATTAATTTTACGGAATAATATTGTAAAGACCGTGGACGGTAATATAATATATAGTAAGTAATATCGTCATTGCAATACATTGCCGTCATCAGTTACGACATTTGGCTATTGTTCGTCAAAACTGCGCAGTTTGTCGAATGAAACCATTGCAATGGTATGTACAAGAGTACACGAGTCGAATCATAAAATGAAATATTTTTATTGCTTGACATTTCATTTTAATTATTCATTCGGATTAGTCCTTACGGATTTTGTTTAAATACAAAATAATTATTTCAGCCAACTATAAATATTCTTTGGCACTATAACAAATGAAATGTCAAGATTTGACTTGAAGATGGAAGCTTGGAATGTGAAAATCCCAGTAAAACAATTCAGAGGTTCTGGTTTTCATTTTCACATCACTTTATTTTTTCTCATTTAACCTTTATTACGTATTCTCTAAACCTAGATAAATTGAGAGATCCCAAATTTTAAACAAAACGAAAAAAAATAAGACTTCAACAACTCTCAATGCGGTCAGCGGTGAATCTCACGAACACGCGCGCTGTCAGGAGGAAATTCTCATCTGGAATTCATAGGGAAAATCACTACAAAAAGGGCAGGGGTGTATTAGGCCGCCCATGCCTTCTAGGGTGAATGTCGACTGACTGCATTATAATGTGTAAATTAATACATATTTCGTTCCTGTACGATTGTTTCTTTCTATAAACTCGTAGGACAACAACCAAAAATTTGGCTATTGTCGTTTCTGGCTAGAGAAGTGTCCCAACAGCATTACAGATCGGATTTGCTGATAAAAATCATAGTGTCTTAATCCAGCCAAACGAACAACCTTACGTTTTCCTTGAGTGATAAGGCATTTCGTATTTTGATGGACTTAATAGGATTGTTGGTTTTAAATTAACATTACACGTCTCTTCTTTCCTATGGGATATGGAAAGTGTACAGAGCAATTCGGCTGGAATTTTTTTTGTTTTCTGAAAAGCAATTGTGATGTGAGACAACACAAATTGTGTACAGAATCCTTATTATACATAACCTACTTGAAATGAAAGCTAACAATCCTACATAAGGAAAACTCGTTACGGCAATTACATTTGAAAATAAAAATTTGTCCAGTTGAACTTGTCATGGTTCTTTCACTTTCATTTGGATCCACATTTTAGTTTAAATTGCAGAGTTAATTTAATGACCACTTTTGGTTTATCTTTATTATTTTATTTCAGAGTATCTCGACTCCTGTGACGATACGTGTTATCGACGTGAATGATTCAAAACCAAAATGGATCGGTGGACCTTTCACACTAAACATCTCTGAGCAAACGTTACCAGGTTCTACAGTGATGACTGGGCTTAAAGCGACGGACATGGATCAACCGGGACCGCACTCGACACTCACGTTCTCTGCATTAGATTCGCATGGAAGCCCATCAGTAAGTCGCGGCCGCGGTTCACGGCTCACGGTGTCTTTTTTTTATTCCATTATTCTTCAGTATTGTTGTCAGTCCCAGTCCCATTATTTACAGAAAACAATGTGTATGTCGCAAGTAACAAGTGAAATCAGAGATTCCAGGTGTATTAAGGAAATCGAGTTATCTTGAATGAAACATTTTTAAGGTGGAAAGATCGGCATGAGATTTCGGAATGAATGAAAAATAATTAGGCAGACGGAAGGTCCAAAAATGGGGAAACCAGAAAACAAAACAATTACTACATTGAAATTTCTGGCGTATTTTCCTAATTAATCTAATTTCCACGAACGGAAATATTTCTCTTTCAGGAAAACTTTGCAAAATAATTTTGGACAAGATTTTCCAAGTGTAACTCTTCAATGTCCACTGAAATAGTAGAGTTTCTGCATGAATTAAAAAATAGATATAAGTTAACGAGTCGACTACTGCTCATTTCGTCATTTCACGAAGAGAATTCTCGAAAACGTAATCTTATAAATAGCTGTCTTTTTCATTCATCCAATACAATTGAAAACCTGCGACATACATTTTTGTCAATGAGAATTGACAATGACTCCCCTTCTTGCTTGGGCTCGGTCTAACATAAGAATTAAAATTACTTGGAAGAAAACGAATGTTAATAAAAAAAACAATATGTAGTACTGATAGGACATCCGGTAAGATGCGAACACGATCTCTTCTTTTATTTTACACTAGAAATTATTATTACGAATGCATATCTGTAGAACTGCCATTGACTGAACATATCGGTTACTGCGATTTTCTCCAAAAATGGGACGAGAAAGAAAGTCCTGTGATCTGTTTTTTAAATGTACATTTTAAGATTTTAGTCGATACTCTTAAATATTCATTTTTTTGTAATCAGCTAACACGAATTCTTTTGTTTACTCTTGTAATTCAGACAATCTTATAAAGTACATACAAAATATAATCAATTCTGATAGCAAAAATGTCATTATCGACACATTATCGACAGAAAAATTGTTGAGTTTAATTACAAGATTCGGATCCATTCCAGTTTTCATAATGGGAATGGGACAATGAGTATAATCTATTTTTTAAAGATGTATTAGTCAATGCTCCTGTCCCAGCTAGAGGCAAAACAATAATGAAATCCTGTGCAGAATGCAGAATATTGAAGGAGGATATTTTTCAGGAAATTGTCAGCCCTCGGGATTGCATTGAAACTTCATGTAACAATTATTTCACGAAGATACTTTTACTTGTAATTTGTTTTCCTGTCGGAATTTCTTGTTCGTGCATTGTTAACTATTATTCCATGCAAAGGCACTGTTTCTCTGTAATGACGATATACGTTCCCTTAAGAATCCTTATTGCTAATTTAAATAAACTACTCACGACTAGAGATTTAGAATCTATACCGAAACAGCGAAAAGTATCAATAAAAATGGCCAAAAAGTTGTAGAAGCGACATCACAACAGCGAAAGTTGTAATCAGGAATTCGTAACTGTCGTGGACATCCAAACAGACGTCTAGCGGTCGCGGGTCCTACAAGTTGCTCACCTTATGAAACTGATAAATTGAGTGTTGTGTTGTCAGTATAGAATTTTCAGGCTTTGTTTTAGAAAACGGGTAGTTAAGATTTTATACTCGACTTGTTTTACTACGGTTGTCGGTTGGAAAAGATATTCCAAAGAATGTACGTTGTACGTCCTGCGCATTGTACACATGCCAAGATCGGTTTCCTTGCTTCCAGAAAAATGCTTACTAGTAAAAATAATTCAAGTTAATAAATTTCAAATAAAATATTTGTCCAAGCAATTTTTTCTAAAAATCATGCAATTCAATTGCAATCATTGAAACTAAATCCTACAAAAAATTTATTTTCAGAATTACGTTGCTTTTGCTGGAGGTGGTCTGGAAGGAAGACTAATCTTGACCCGCGCACTCGACTTCGAGGCTATGCCGGAGTTTGACCTGATTTTGCGTGTAAAGGACCAAGGGGTTCCACCGTTACACAGTGATACTAGTCTAAAGGTCACGGTAATTGATGCTGATGACCAAAATCCAAGGTAAACCCCTGATTACTCTTATATCATTGGAAAGGTCTTATGAAAAATAATTTGACCCCAAGTAGAAAAAAGGGATAAGTTGATTAGAGTTCAAACCTTTACATTTCTTAACTGTGGTTAATTTTGTTTTTAGATTTCAGCACGTGTCTTACTCATCCCTATTGCCGACTCACCCTAGAGCTGGAATGCAAATTGAAATAGAACCAGAACCTATTCGAGCTATGGATCAGGACAGGGGGATAAATGCTCGTCTTCGTTTCTCCTTACCTGAAGGTTTGAACGAACGTTTTAAAAATCAGAATAAGTTGATCCTGCAAAAAAAAATTGTTCTAAAAAGATTGAGACAATTATAAAAGTGTCTAAAAAAATAGCGATAAATAATATTTTCAAGGAAATAAGGTTGTCCTCAATTATGTTTATTACGGATATTGATTTGGGTTGACACTTTTGTGCGACATTTTTATTTTTTCTATTCTAGCCACATTTGGACTTTCAAATAGTAGTTTGGTTAGTTTTGAACACTCCTATGTGTGACAGTACAGAACAGACTTAAATAGCTATCAGTTCTAGGGGCGGGGGATGATTAGAAACCACCTATTTGAACCAGGTGGAATAACTTTGGTTAATACTGAATGCCCTTGCAGAATAAATTCATTTTTGATGTGCTTGTTCGAATAAATACATTGTCAAACCTTAGCCATAAAAAGATGAGTAAAGTTCGTTCGTTCTTTCTAATTTTGTACGGCCAAAAGGTCAAACGCTAAAAAATTCTAATTTGGTTCGATGAATTTCATTCTTCAAGATTTCTATCCGGTCGGGAGATTATTTATTGTAATTGTGCTCTCATTGTGAATCTCATTTTACTCATTCAGAGAAGATCTCATCGAATGATGATGAGATTTGCATAAATGCATACAGTACTGAAGGATGTGCAGTAGATTTCATTACAATGTTTCAATTCAATGATTTATTTCACTACTGTGATCTCATTCGTGCGAAAAGTGACGACGTTGATTTTAGCATTTCATGAATCGTTTGTAAATCATAGGAAAATTCTTGATTGAATGTATAACACGCACAAGATACACTTAAAAATTACACGAAGTGTTTTGAGTAAAACTTTTGTAAAACTGAAACATGTCAAAGACATTGCCCAGAAAACTGCTACGGTCTATTGTATAATTGTATTAATTCTGAAATAATCATAGGACGTCCTGAGTCAAAATTCTTTCGTCTGGACGAGACCTCTGGACGGGTCACCCTCATAAGGGACATCCCTGATGATCAACTCAATCAACCCGTAACCCTTGTTCTGAAGGTAATTTTTTTTATTTACTTTACGTCTAAACTTCCCGAAGGAAAAACGAGTAGTGCGCACTGCGCACTAAAATTATGAAGACTACATTTGTAATTTTAAATCAGTCTGGGAAGCACAAAATTTTATTATACTAATAAAATATGCAACAAAATTATACCAGTGCAAGGAATTCTACTTTTCTATTCGGTGGAATCTATGCTATGGGCACAAAACTTCTAGGGTATTTGGAAATAGGAATTGCAACAAATCAAATGTAGTAGCGTGTGGTCAATACTACTTCAAACGTCGGGGGTGTATTTACATTTAATTCCAGAATTAGATCGACAGTTATAAGTTTTCAGTTTCAGTTTCCTGTACAGGACGCATCAGCCAATGAAAAAAACAAATTCATAAATAAAATTACAGCATTAACTTTGTCTTGAAAAATTTAATACTGTACTCTAAAGTTAATTATGCACTGGATTGTATCTCATACTAATTGAATTGAATTAATTTACTTAACATTTAAGGCGGAGCAGCTGGATAATCCTGACCGCTATGCAATTTCTACTCTAAATATTGGGAAAAAGGGAAACCAAGCTATATTACATTTTGTCCAACCCGAATTTCAAATCAGCATTCCGGAGAATTCACCACCCGGGTCAATTTTATTTACGGCCTTGACTTCTCGGCCGGCTGATCGGAACCTAAAATTTCAACTCCAAGGAGACCAACAAGGACTCTTTCAAATTGGTCCTATGGGTCAACTCATGCTCAAGAAAGCCTTGGACTATGAACAACATCAGAAGCATATCCTCAAAATTTGGGCCCATGATGGCTACCAGGTATACTGGTGTAAATTTTTAATTTAGTTTTTATTTTTATTCGAGAAATTCAACACGGACATTTTCTAAAATCTTTAGAACGCATCAATGACGGTGAACGTGAACGTTCTGAATGTGAACGACTGGGGACCACTATTTCGTCTCCCCCTGTACGAATTCAATATCACGGCAGATCGAATGATGCAAGGAATGCCCGTGGGTCAAATTGAAGTGGCAGACGGTGACTTGGGTGATCACTTGACCCTTGAGATTAGAAACACAGAACTGATTCATGTGGATGAGAATGGTCGACTTTTCCTCAAAAACCGAACACTTGTCAAAAGAGAAATGATGTTTTTGGTCGTGGCCAAAGATACCGGTGATCCACCAAGGGAAGCTTTTGTCCCTGTCGTCGTCAGACTCACAGATTTTGCAACGGAACAAGAGGGAGAAGATTATTTGTTTGGAGATTTAGGAACCACAAAAATTGCAATCGTTTCTTCGTTAATTCTTGTGGCCCTGGCATTGGCAGCTGGTGTCGTAATATATTTTGGTTATTGCAGGTATACGGAAGAGTCATAATTTTATTTTAGTGTTTTGATGATCGTTTTTACCTTCGTTTTTATTAATGAGAACGCTCTGTTGATTAATTTCCAGGAAACGTCGTAAGATTCAATCAGAAAATTTCCAAAAAAGAATGTTCGAGCGAAATATGACAAATCCGCTCGCACTCCACAAATTGGTCCAGCCTGGAAGTCTTCGGCGTTCAAATAAAGTGCGAAATATGAGTATGAACATAACATCTCCGATATCTACAAATACACTGGGACATTGCAACGGAACGAATGAATTGAATGACAATTGGAGGACTCATTCTAATCAAAATGATTTGACCCCATTGGATCGTGACCGTGAGTTAAATTATGGATCACATGCCAATGGTACAGCGACAGCAACGATAGCACGAGCTAAAAGTGTGACATGGTCACCAAAAGTATTTCAAAAAGTTACACCCACAGCAACGCCAACTTTAAAGTCAGGGACTTTGCGACTCAACCCACAGAGTCCAGCCTCAACATCGAGTAATGGGTTTGAACTTGACCCTGACACGAGCGTGACTCCAGTGGAAACTTATAATCACACACTACAGTCTACGGGAAATCCAACGAAAAATTCAGATACTCTTCAGTCAAGTTCCTCTCTCACTTTGTACTTCTGAGCATAATTTTCAAAATCTTTGATTTTCTAATAATTCCGATGCACTTCTCGTACTCTCTACTTGTCGAACTGATGGGGTTTATAGTATTTTACCATTTTCTGCAAGAACTCAACCTCGGACTCGCTAACGGTGATTTAATTCGCAGAGATTCAGTTGGCAGGGGTTGAATGGCAACACTAACCCTACTAGTTCATTATTTTGTAAAATATTTTCGGAGCACACTCTTTTGTATTGTATTTAATCGTCTCAATTAAACACGAAGAAGGATATTATGTACTTTTATATGTAATGTATTTAGAGAGATCAAATAATTCATCTGTAAAGTTGAGATTCGAATAAAGCAAAGAACTGATTTTATATTTTATTCGTGGGATTTACGATTACGGAATTGCTCGTTTTAATGCATTTGAACATTTCAGAAATAATGTGTTTAATTTTTTTTATTATCCTCACTTTTCTGAAAACAAAGATACCTAATTTTACCTCAATCACATATTCATTGTGACACCTACTGAAAATTAGCGTAATGTCTTTGATGTTGACGTTGTCAAATAGAGTTGTTGAATTTTCATTCAATTTTGAATCAAATTCAAGAGAGAGGAAACTGATTCCAATACATTTCTCATTCATTGACAAATACTAAATATGTTGTACGGTTTTGTGGAGTCATGTCATAGGCCATATCAAAATCAATGTATTCGAAGTCCAATATATCGGTTGCTCCTTATCAATGTACGACTCCTCAACCTTTGTTTGTCTAAATATTAATTAGTAATACTTGAATGTAATCGTAACGAATCGGAATACAAATATCATACGAAGTAATGAATTCCTGGACGGTGCCAGAAAAATAATTAGAACAAAAGAAATCCTGAAAAACATTTTACTCTTTAATTTATGTATAATAATAATATGACAGAATATTTAATTAACCCAATGAATTATATTCCACTATTTACCACAAATGTCATTAGAACGATCAGGACTTAGGACGGCAAGTTCTTGTCCATAACAATTTATGGACACACCACAGCATTTTGTCACCAGCTGGTGACCCATATCATACATCCGGCGTATTCTTGGATTGATAGGGACAGGGAAAGGGGCTCCATATTGTCCATATGCATATGGTGGGGGTACCATCCCCATGGGTTGTTGTTGTTGAGGCTGTTGACCCCCGAAGCTATTAAAAAACGCGGACAAAGGGTCTATCCTCGGTTGTTGAAATATTGGGTATCTTTCCTTGTAGAACATTGAGTGTTCCTCATTAGGATTCTCTTGTCCACTCGGACCCAGAAGAGACTTGACATCCGAATACAGTTGGGCATCAATTTCTGGCTTCTGAGCTTTAGTGTCAGCATGATTTAGTGCAAGTCCTATGATGTCACTATAATCCACTTCTGTAAAATTTAAGAGTAATAAATGCAGATGTTAAAATTTAATATAATATAAAGAATCTGTGTTTGGACAAGGTTATTTCATAATAAAATTTTAGGATTCCAAAGTAATTGTTTCAAACAGATAAGCTATAGAGCACGCTGCATTTTACGGACATTTTGTAACAAAGGATGGATATATTTTAGAAACAATTCATAAAAATGAATAACGCTTTCAGGAGAATTTATTAGAATTCTTAATATTTTCAGGAAAAGAGACAACTCAAAAAAGTATATTTTCAAGATTGTTCAAAACTGTTATGTTATTTTCTAAAAACTGCATTGATTAAGGGCAATTTACTCTCAAAAACTTTACCTTCTTCGACTGGAGCCCCGGGCATTGGTGGTGGTGCAGTATTTCTTTTTCTGGATTCTTGGTATGCACAATGTCGATGCAGGGCGGATAAGTAATCACGCCTACATGTTTGGTGGATTGGTGTATTTGCTGACGTCGACCCATGTACAAAATCTCGAGTTGTCAAAAGAATGACAAAGAAAACAATCCAACACTCAGTCGACATTTGAGACATGTTTTTTATTAAATTCTTGGAAACAAAGAACTTTTGGACAAATGGAGTTAATGAAGGTATGGACAAGTAGAGAGCTAGTAAGTAAGTGCAAACTCTAAGAACTTCTGAGGTAGAATAAAAGTAACGTTCGTTCTGTAAGGTAACTGCGACACGAGTCGAATAAATTCAATTGAAGGGGTTATGGAGTTAAGGAGTTTGAACTCCGTCGTAGTTACGATAAAGATAACGTTTAATGGCGTCGCTTGGTTTAAATGTGTAGCTAGTTTTAATACAAAGCATTTATGTGGACTGATGTCATCCCTCACTCTTTGACTCCACGCTTACACGTGTAACTATTTTAACTATTTATGGCACCGATGAACTTGTAAAATATTTTGTTCGGACCAAAAGCTAATGGTAATGAGTAATGGTCGATGATTCTATACGAAAAAAATGACCCTAGAATTTATATTTTAATTTTTGTTCCATATTTTGGGAGTTTTGACCTAAACTTTAGTTTAGACTCCTTACTTCATAAATAACGTTTTGAATTGTATTTTATACCAAACCTAATACATTGCGAAGAGTATATGGTATGGCTCGAAGTGACTAACATTACGGACTCTACCTTTGGCCTGTAGAAATAATTTTTTGAACAATATTGTCAAAAATGAAGACAGCCAGTACAGCCAGTTCAGGGTACTTTACTGTATTTAGCAAATCGTCAGTGCATTGAATTGTCGTCATCAGCTATGATGTTAGTGCGTTGTTCGTAAAAACTGCGCAGTTTGTCGAATGAAGCCATTTCAATGGTATGCACAAGAGTACACGAGTCGAATCGTAAAATAAAATATTTTTATCGTTTCACATTCCATCCTATTTATTCCTTCAAATTAATTAACGGGTACAGGGCAGGGGTTGAATCCATGGTGTCTCATATGTATGTAAACTATTTTCAAAATACACTATTTTTTATTGTAATTAATCGTTTTAAGTACGAATGTACTTAAAACGTAAGGATATTATGTACTTTTATATGTAATAATTAATACAGTGTACATTTAGAGATATCCAAGAATTCGTCGTTTGAGATTTAAAGAAAGCAGAGAACGGATTTTAAAAACACGTATGCCTGGGACAACTTTTTCATAACTTTCATGTTATTCACGTGTAACGCTATGCTAAGATGTGTTGAAGGACTATATTTTTTGGGTCTTTCAATTTTGAGAAATATTTGAATTGAGGGAAACCTCATCTTGAGCTGCACCGACTATCCCTATTCATGGAAAGAAATTTATTTTTAGAGGAATCACCGTACATGAGAGGAGAATTAATATCTTCTTAATATTTATTTCTCACTCAGAAATATACCATTACAAAGGAGTGACCTCACTTGGACCTTGACATGCCATATTTCTTTCGTGTGCTCGTCGAAATTTTTGAAACCTATGTCAGTTATGTATGAGACTAAAATCGAAACATTCATACGTTGAATAGTTTTCATTTCAACACGAAAATTTCGACGACACCACTATAGGGCATGCCAGGGCACTCGAAATAATACAGTTTGTGTGTCTAGGTCCTGGTCACTGTTAAACAGGTCGCGTCAATCCCAGTAGTGAAGAAGTGGATTTAGGTGTCGCCAAATAACTTAACAATTTTACATTCAATACGCAATGTGTAGGAACAGTTGGTGAAGTGTTGTGGGAATATATAAAAATTATGTAGGTGGACAACTATTAATCCTTAAAAACAATTAATTACTACTGATTCAATTCTAACCCAGACAAGGAGCAGTCGCCAGAATTTTGAATGACAGTTTTCGACCATATTTATTCAAGCTGTTGCATGTTAATATGGATTTAAGCGAAAATAATTTATGTAACAGAACATATATTCTGATAATTAAAATTCATGAGTACAAAAGTACAATATTTCGAATTCTTATTTCTTCCGTCTTCGTGACTCGTCTCGATTGTTTGGAGTTGCTCCTGTCTGACCTCCCCTTGAGACTGGATTTCGGGCAGACCATTGTTGAGCCAAAAACATGAAGGGATCTTCGAGTCCAACATTTTGTCTCTAAAATATTTGAAGGTCAGGATTAGATCGGTCCTTTACAAACATATGGAGAGTAAAACATAAAATATTACGAATCTTACGGCTGAACACTCAAAATATTCCAAACGATGAGTATTTGCAAATTGTTTCGCTGCCTCAGGAGTAATCGTCCTCTGATCCAGTAAATCTGTTTTATTTCCAATGAGAACTCCAATATTCTTATCCTTTTCTGAAGCGGACAAAGAAGTTTTAGCCAACTCGAGCCAGGGTAACAAATTTTCCAAACGATTTGCAGAGGTCAGGTCAAACATGAGTGCAATTGCGTCCAATTTATCCCACTACAGAATGATTTGTACAATAAGTACGTATACTTAAAATTAAAAATTGTTTTGTGATGATGAATTAGTTTTTAGACTGAAATAAGCATGACTAACATATTTGGGAAGAAATTCCATGTAAATGTCTTTCCCTGAAGAATCAACAACGATGAGATTGACTCTTTCTTCAGTTGGGTTAGATGATTCTGAAATTCTCATACTTTTACCATAAATTTCGGCTCCACAGGTCTGTAACAGTAACAGTAATGAAACGCGAAATTAGGACTTCGGAAAGACAAAGAGCAAGGAATGAATGCTGAGACGGAAGCGTATAATAAATGAGAGTTCTGTGATAATTACTTACTGAAAATGTTCTAAAAAGAGAAAAGGACTAACCATGTAATAGTTCTGACCATAATTGAAGTTTGACTTGCAGAAGAGTTCACATGCTGTCGTCTTTCCAACTGCCGATTCACCTAATCGGTTTCATCCAATGAAATTAAATATTAGTTAGGAATTGTATCAGCACTTACAATTGGGGAATAGAGTACAAACCAAGTCATCTTCCCGTTAGGATTTAGAAAAGTTTGAAAAGCTTTTTAATGCATGGGAAACCATGCCTGATTTAAGACAACAGTATTTATCCAGCCAAATATGCTAATTAGAGACGGTTTATGAAAGTTTGTAGTGTTGTAGAACTCATAATTTTAGACGATTTAGTCATTTTCATACCGATTAATGCTACTTTACACATTTGAGGCGGCCAATACTGGACTTCCCGTTCCTTTGAAATATCGGCAGTTTTATCCGGAGGAACGGGATGATCAAAATCCACAGACCCAGCTCTGCCTCTCATATTTCGCATGTTATTGTTCTCAACTGCAACTTCCATTTCCATCATAATTGTAGCTGTGAAACCGAAACCAAACTTTTCAATAATCATAGACGTTTACATTTTATTCAAGTAGCGCTGATTATACTAGCTCTAGTAACAGATGACTTCCCAATGACCTTCTCAAATAGCCAATCAATATTTATAATCCCATGGTTAGAGTATCCAAGACATCAATCACACACTTTTACCACTGAGATTGGATTGCTTTCCATTTTAGGCAAAGTGGCCTTAATTAGTAAGAAGCCATTACAATGTAGAAGTACCTCGGATTTTTAGTTGGTCTTTGGACTTTAGTGAGAAATTAGTGTTCACTTAACATAATGGGTCATAAATACAACCTAAGTACGGTCGTACTTAAAAATACAATAAAGTACTTTAATTTCGTATTAGTTAATAATAGTAGGGTGAATTGCATTGATAAATCGCAACCTCACAACTCAATTGTGTATTTTAACAGTAAGTTCATATGCTGTGCAAGTCGGGACTCTCAGGACATACAAGAAAAGTCATGCTAGCACTTCAGTATTAAACCGTCCTTGAATTCCATTACAATGAAATGATTTTATGTGTAATAAAAATAATCTGAATCTAGAGATTATAAACTCAGCAAATTATGAATTCTGATGATAGTACTATTAACAATCTTCTAAAAAGAATGAACTGTTCAATAAACTATTGAATTCTAGTCTTGATAATACGTTAAGTGTGAAATTCTTGAATAATGTATTTATTTCCGGAAAATAACGAAAAATTTTACTATCTTACATTTTCTTTGTCGTTATCCTTGTTTGAAATTATTGATGCAATAACAAATCAGTTCTTCCTGAGTTTGAGATGGTCTCTGATACGCTTTTGATACTTTGGATTATAACTCTACTTGGAAAACAAGAAAACGTTATAGTACTGTTTTTGAATTACATTCGTAAGTAGAATCCGATGCATGAATTGTCTCGGAACTGCTTGTGTTTTGAGTTTCAAGCTGGAAGGGTTGAGACGGGAACGTAAAACGTGAAATTCTCAGTTGATCAATGTTGCTATTTATTGTGGGAACGCATATG
The DNA here is from genome assembly GCA_034700305.1 of Protaphorura armata. Taxonomy (NCBI): domain Eukaryota; kingdom Metazoa; phylum Arthropoda; class Collembola; order Poduromorpha; family Onychiuridae; genus Protaphorura; species Protaphorura armata. The sequence goes on from JAQIXO010000434.1 coordinate 15,750, forward strand.
GATTCGTTGCCCTGCACAACCGTCCTCACTCGAAACTGAAAACAAAACGAACTGGAGGGGATTGTGAATTTCGTCAATATTTACCCGAGGAATGAACTTTTCTCAGAAACGGAAGGAATTAAAAAATTGAATTGAAATTGAAGGAATAAATTGAGATTGTAAAACTGCTTGAATATTTTTGGAGTTGCCGATTTAAAAATAGTGTGTCGGTCAAACAGAGCAGGAGTCTGGGTTCATATTTAGGATTTTAAAAAATTCGCAATGGAAAAAACAGATAGAAATCCGAGAACCTCAGCGACAGGACCCAAAATTCCAACTCAGTTCTTGGTGTCCGTAACTGGTCGTGTAGAAAGTGCTGAAATGTACGGAGTGAATGACCTGTACGTTAAATATAATTTTGCATCTGGTTCTGACTGGCAAATTACGGCTGTAAGTCCCATTACATTACCCACTATAATTTTCTACTCAATCCGGTAACCATTTTTCTAGTGAACTCTTGTTGAAACGTTGTAACACGACGAGGAGGGTTTGAAGGGTTATGAAACACCCTGTACTCTGATTTCTGCATTTTTACTCTGAATTCTTTAAAAACATAATGTATGCGTAAAAATTATGTATGTAAAATGTTTGAATTAGGGAATGGAAGAAGGAATTTCCCAAATCACTGAGAAAGACTTGGAAGGAAAGTTAGTTTGGAATTTTCCTCTTGAAGTTACTTTTAAGTCAACGAATCCTCATGGATGTAAGAAATATCATTAATCTCAAGCATAAATTGCAGTTATCTTTCGGTTTATAATGCTAAACCTCGCCGAATTTATTCTGAACTTATACTGATTGAAATTTACAGGGCCACAATTAGTGTTGAGCGTGTACGGGTCAGATTTTCTGGGCAATCATGTGGTTAGAGGTTATGGATCAACACATATTCCACTTTCTCATGGTTCATCCACTAAAATGTAATCAACTAAATAATTGTCAACATTTTTGTCACTTGATCGAAATTATAAGGACTTAGTTTACTTTAAAATTTATTTTACATCTGATAATATAAGCTAATGAGACAAGCAAGATAATTTACAAAACCGACACCTTAAATATAATCCTTAATTGTGGGTTCTATTCTATTGTATGCCAGAATTCCGCTCTTTGTTCCGGAGTCGAGTTCTTTTCTACAGAAAATATCCTCATGGTTAGTTGGAAGGCGACCAGAATTCATCGACCCAAAAATTGTGGCTCAAAACGACGGACGACAAAGTAATTACTCGTCAATGAAAACAAAAGTTAAAGTAGATTTCCATAACACAATTCGTTTTTCTTTCATGTGAATGTAGTTATCCGTGTCAACTCCTTGGGTCACGTGACTGTACAATTCGAAGTTGTCATGAAAGATTTTACAAAACTGGGGTTCGTGACTTCATCCAAGCGATTTGGTGAATCAAAAAATATTTGAGAATTTTCAAATGATATGAGAGCACAATGGGGGAATTGTTCATTAGCCATGTCTGACATGTGTCCCTTGTAATTTTGATACACTCTTCTAAAAATGCCAATTTCGTCCGTATTGTACATAAATAATATTTTTTAAAACTTTTTTGTAATTGAAAATACCAGTATGTTGAATAAAATTTTCAGATTACCATTTTAACACGTTTGCAGAATTAAGTTACGGTACTATACCGTTGCAGTAATAGCAGAGTAGTCTAAACCTCACATTACATATTAATAGTAGTACACGGGCACTGGAATATCTGGAGTTAAGTCACAAAGCCAGAAGTACACTAGAGTTTCAGTCGCAAAAATTGAAAAGTCGAATGTATAAAAAGAGAAAGTAAGAATATTAAAAATTAAACTATTAAGAAAAAATTAATCACGGATTGAACAATGTAAGGTCATAATGGTGAGAGTGAAATTAATTATCATATTGTTTGCATTTTGCATCAGCAGTGGATTTTGAGTTTAGAAATTCGTCTGAGTGTGCTAGACAATGCAGAAGTTACTTATGGATCACACTGTACATGTTGCATTTCAGGTCACTCTAGGAAATCAGAATTCTCTTAACGAACCACAGATTGTTCGTTAGTGTTAGAAATAAACCATTTAATTTCTTTCAGACTTACTGAGGATGAGAGTGATAATGTAATCTTAGTACTATTTTTTAGCTAATTAGAGTATTATGACTATATGACCAAATCGAGACTATAGGAGAGTAGTACAAAATAAGCAGTATAATACCCGGCCTAGTAAGGTTTCAGGAGAAACCCAATGTCATCACATAATGTAATTACTGACCGCTCGTGCTCATCATCAAAAGAAAACAATTAGATATACTGGATTTTTATTTGTACTCGCCTTGATCTCCAAGCCTATATATTGAATCCGTTTAGAGTTGATTTCATGCAAAATCTAAGCATTTGACAGGATTCAAAAATCGAACATGGAATAAAATCTAATGAGTAGAGTTCGTGGAATTGTTACCCTCTGAAGGATATTTCATCGTCAGTCTTATTTCTGCAGTCGAGTTTCGGCGATGTTCGTGAATATTTCTTAAAAGGACAGTGAAATGAAAGTTTTACTCTTTGCTGTAATGTTTTCCTGACTGACGGTAATTTGAAGGTTACTTCCAAAATTAAGAACAATTATTAAGAGAAGATACGTGCAATTCTAAAATGACTGAGGCAGAGGAAGAAAAGGAAGTGGGGCTATTGACCCATACATTGGCTGGACTTCAAAATCAAAAACAGTTAACTCCGACAAATACCTCTACAACATTAGTCACGTGAGTTTTAATTAAAACAAATTTCATAAACGATGTAGTAAAAATTTCTAATTTAAATTTATTTCATTTTGCAGAATAAAGGAATGGATAGAAGAGAACGAGAAATTAGACCCACTCATCTATCCTGACAAGAAATCTAATCCTTGGAATTCCGGAAGCAAATGTACATTTATATAAGTTGATTAAGTTAAAGTAGAAAAAATATTATTCAAACAATTTATTTAATTCCAACCATCATTTGGATTTCAAAGTCTTTTCTGATATTTTCCTTTAAAATTTTAACCACATTTACAATCAAAATGTCTTAAAATTCCCTCGCTATCAAAAGAAAAATTGATTAAAGAACTTGAAAAATAAAACCCAAGCACAATTTATCAATCGTAAAACACTCTGAATTCTTTTGTCTAAATTAGAAATGATAGCATGAAAAAATTACGAGCTGGCATATTAAGATTATTAAAACCATGAGTTAAAGTATGAAATAAACATTTGTGACATTGTAAGTGGTTTTGGAAGTCATCATAATTTTCTGACTCTCTGGATGATGTTGTCATGTCGGTGCGCGGTGGTACTGGTAGGTGAATGTTCACGCAAATATGCTCAACTGATGACCTGGAAAGGTGATTGAAAAAATGGCTGATGTCTTCAGGGATTTGTATAATCTAACACGCTGCGCTAAATTAAGCTTGATTCGGTCCTTTTTTCCTTCTATATTTCTTGTTCCGCAATAAACATCACTGCACTGCTTTTGTCTGAATGTTTTTTGACAGGCCATCGGATTAATGCAATTAGATGAGGATTAGCATCAAAAATCTCAGTTATCAAAACATTAAAGACTGACAGTGAGTAGAATTATAATTAAATTCATTCAATTCGAAGTTGTCTGATAAAAATCAGAACCAGATGTTCAGTCTGAAGATTCAACTTCAAGCGGAAAGTTTTTCATATAAAACACAGAAATATTTAACTTAAGAGGCATGGGGCATGCAATTTAACTGGAAGTCTAGTTTGACTTTCAGCATCCAGCTTCCGCATAGTATTTCATATTTCGAATCACACTTATTAGAAACCCAAAAATCCGTATGTGCAAATGTACTCCATCGAACCCAGCCCATCACGAAGTTGCCGTGAATGGGCGTTGACAGACAAATTGACAAGACTTGGACCGAACTGGTATACTGGGTTCGGTTGAGTTAACACTGTTGATTTTAGTTAAATTATTTTTAATTCGTACGTCGGGTATTTTAGTTCAGAGGAGATTTTTGACCGTCACTTCCTCCAAGATCCTGTCTGTCTGGTCTGTCTGTCTATCTGTCATCTCATGTCCAATGCACAGAAAGAACGCTGAGAAGGAATGCAGTTGATATAAAGAGAGAGTATATTTTATAAAAGTTTACCGAATTTATACAACCAAAATTTTTAATTAACATTGCCATAGCCCAACTTGTGTAGTAGAGATTGAGAGTGTGAAAACCCTAGGAGGAAAACCCATTATAAAAAATTCCTTATACTACCCTGGGCCAATTCCACTTCAGCGAAACGGCTTCATTTTTTCAGTTTGTGATGACGTTACATCTGCAAGTTAAAATTCATTACATCCGCCTCATGTGTCCTTAGATCCATTTGAATCGGGTAAAAATTGTGTTCGCAAATGAAACCGGAAAATAAGTACCGTAAAATTTCATCCTAATGAAACAGGCTTATATTCGGATGAAATGGATTTTGAGATATTTCACCTGTTGGACTCGGATGATTTTTCTTTACTGTGTGCAAAGTTACGTAATATTACTATTTTTAACATTCTCATTGAAATTACGAAGACCCTTACTGTGGAAGGTCGACAAATGCTTATCATCGGTCACATAAAGTTTTGGTCAATTCCAATGCGATAAACTTATGTTATCTGTTATGTTAAAAAAAATTGTGCAAAAATTAGAAAGCAGTCAAATACTCGAACATATGAGGTTTTCCTTAAGAATCATGGACTTGTGATCCCACCATTTCCTACCACTTTTTCTAAAAAATCATGAGTTTTTCAACAATTTTTTTTCTGGCAACCTAAACTGACCACAGCAGTAATGAACCAACTTTTACCAA